>CM046456.1:55365742-55393242 GCA_025506515.1 Flaveria trinervia
ATTAGAGATTGTTTTGAAAAAGGTCTGATTGATCCAAATTTGTTCCTAGTGCTAATGAGCTTGCAGACATTTTCACTAAGCCTTTGGATAGCACAACTTTCCAAAACCTAGTGCTAAGGCTTGGTATGCTGCAGCTAGAATAAGTGACAACTACTGATGTGATCTCAGCTCATAAGTACTGATGATCATTAGTTTATTATTGTCATATATAGTACTGAAGTTATCCTCCCTTCAGAAGTTTTTAAACTACTGGAGCTTAAGTAACTTCTCATACTCAAGTACTTTATTTGTTAAAATAGCTGATGTAGTTACAACAGCTGATGTAGTCACAACAGCTGATGTAGCTACAACTACTAATGTCAGAAATGCAGATAAGTACTGATGACCAATGAAACGTCTGAAACTCAGATCTAAGTCTGATGAGTAAGTGTGGAGGTCAGACTGAAACAGCTGAAAAGCTATGAATTGACGAAAACAGCTGATGAGAAATTTCTCTTCAGTCGTGTATACAACTACTGTTTCATTAAAACAACTGAAGCCAAAACTATGTCTTCAGTAGTTTACAACTACTGAAGACTAACACCAAGTCTTCAGCTGTTTACAACAACTGATGAACAAAACCACTGTCTTCAGTAGTTTCACAACTACTGATGACAACACCAAGTCCTCAATTTACATCTTTGAAGTCAAACCAAGACCTTCAGTAGTTTCACCACTACTGATGGTTAACACCAAGACTTCAGCTGTTTCAACGTCTGATGGTCAAACCAAGTCTTCAGTTGTTTTATAACAACTGATGACAACACCACCATTGTCAGTCGTTTTAAAACCTCTGAAGGTTAATACCACGTCATCAGTAGTTTCAAACATTGATGACCACACCAAAACCACAAGTTCAGTAGTTTCTTTCAGCCTTTTCCTATCCAACCCTATAAATACCTGTCTTCTTCTCAAACGTTCCATTAGCCGTTCTTCTGACCTTCTAATTTCAAAAATGGCAACCATGAGCCTAAAACCACGACACAACTGTGTTGCATACCTTACCAAGTCGGCTTTCTAGAACAAATTTGATAATGCCATTGACCTAATGGTGGATTCCCCATATCACACAGCCTTTCTCTTGAATCCGACCATCTACCCTGAATCTCTCAGTCAATTCTGGTCAAATGTTTTTGTTCATACTGATGAGTCTACTGGCCAAATCTTTGTTCGGTCCCTCGTCAACCAGAAACCAGTGGTTGTTACAGCCGACATCATTCGTCAGGCATTACACTTACATGACTCCACCACTGTGACTGAATACCCAAAGGGCACAATGGATATGTCCTTTATCAATAATGGTGATGAAGGTGATCTTCGGGCTACAACTATTCTGAAGAAACATTTCCATGATGCTGAAAAACTTATCTTTCACATGGTAAATGTATGCTTAGCTTCAAAGACATCCTCTTGGGATCAAATGTCATCCCAATGGCAACAGGTATTGTATTCTATTCTAGAATACCAACCGCTAAATTTCTCTGAAATCGTGTTTCTAGAAATAAGAACTTGGCTCAGAAACCTGCGGCAAACCGCTGCTATTATATCCAGGTTTCTGATGGCCATTATTTTAAATGAATTAAATCTGATGGCCTTGTTGGCCTTGGAGTCCCTGCACTAGCTGTTTTGGCTGAGGTATACTCCAGGCACAACTCAGACCTCACTCTCAAAGAAGCTGCCCGAATGCTAAAGCCCAAGCAGAGGGAACCCACACTTCCACCACCAATCCAGAGTCCCCACCAAACCAAAAACAAACGCCCCAAAACAGCTATTCAGGGAGATGAGTCCCCTGAAGATGCTCCTGTACCACCAAGGCAGGATATACTTGTTGGTTTAAACCCCCCAGTAGTATCAGAGACTCTACCAGCTAACCCCGCACAGGCATCCTCTCAAAAGGATCCTGATGCAACCTTATCAGGGGCAACCACATCGCTGAGACCTCTCTTACTTGAGGAGGTTATCATTGAAGAGCATTCCTCTCCCTGAATGCAATCTGTTTCTATCTCCTCTCCCCAAGCAAATGCCCCCCAAATCCAACCATATAATTGCAAACGTGCTGACTCAGCTGCATGCCTCTCCTCCTCCCCAACAAACACCAACAAAGGGGAGAACCACAACAAATGAGGGAGGATCAACATGCTTCTGACAACCCACAACACCTGTTCTATCTCCTGGTGTGGATATGCATATACGAAAATCTGGTGAGGCTGTCACCTCTTCTGAATCAGCACATGATCATCACTGAGGCTGGTAATATAGCTAAGACCTCACCAGAGGCAACATGATGAAGGACATCGTCCTGAGGCTGGAAGTCCCCAGTTCCAAGAAAAAGGGGCACATGCTAAAACTGGTCTACACCCGGTGCATGTACATCCTGCTACAACAGGAGGTCAGGTGATTCAACATCTGCTGATGATGACCTAGGATTTTTCTATGATGTTCTAGCCCACAACACCATCCTGGAGGCTGAGGTAAGCAGACTACAAGAACTGCTTGCCAAGAAGTCTCAGGATGTAAGTCCATCTGCCCCCACTAACCCACAGATGGCACCTTCATTCGAAGGTCCCCCAAACACTTCACCCTCTCACTTCACTGAGCCTCCAGCCTCTGCCTTTGGCACTATCTCTCAGGGACAGAACCCCCCTGAGCAGATGGTTGCTGCATTCCAACAATCCTTACCTCTCATCACTCCCATCATCAATGACATTGTTCATAAAGCCATTGATGAGAGGATCTCCTCAAGTCTACAACCACTCATTGATGATGCTGTGCACAAGAAACTTTCTGCAGTACAAACCCCTGCAACCATGCATCCAAAAAGGGGGAGAGTACTCGCAGTGAAAGAAAAGAAAAGAAAAGAAAAAGAACTGAGGATGAGAAGGCACAAGAGAAAACCAGGAGTTGGAGAAGGAAAAGGAACAACAACTGATCACTTACAAAAGAAAGAAAAGTGTTGGTGATCAAAAGAATGTTGAAGAAAAATCCTTGGAGGAGCTGATAAAAGATGCAGATGAAGCACACAACTGATCCATGGACAAAATCATTGAGCAACTCTTCAAGCAAGACTTTGATACAGCCAAACTAGACAGTGAGATCAGGAGGTTGGAAGTAAATGAAATCCAAAACAGATGGGCTGGGTACAGTGTGCTGGAGAAAGAGAGATGGAGATCATGATTCGATTCATAGCCAAATATTTAGGAAGATCATTGATGGAGATTCGTTCATAGACCAGAGACAGCATTCTGGCTATAGCCACCAGAATCTGTTTGTCTGAGCAATTTCATAAGGGGATAATTATTGAAGCACTTGATGAGGCTGGAGCTGGGAAAGGCTTGAAATGGCAAAACTCACAAAAGCCAAACTTACAACCAAAATGCTTGAACAACCTTCCCAATCACCCACTCAAAAACAACCTACCCCTCAAATCTCCAAACCAATCTCAAAACTCAAATCCAAACATCCTCAACCCTCGAAACCAATTCCTTTACCACAAAAACCAACCCAACCATCATCCAGTGATGCACCTAAAAGGAGGAGAAGGGTGCTGAGGATAAAAGAGAAGAAGATGATGATGATGAAGATGATAGTCTGCCACTCTCTGCTGTTCTAAGGGTACCAGAACCCAGGAAGTCAACTCATGATCCCACCTGACTCACAAAGGGAAATGGTTAGAGTCAAAATAGAAGATGAAGAACAGTAGAAGCAGCACGATGAGCAACTACTGAAGATGGTTGACAAGGAATTTCCCCAGTCATCATCTATACAAGCCATGAAAGGACATGCTCAGAGGCTGTACACTCTCAGACACACATTTCAGTATCAAAAAGAGAGAGTGAGAGTATGGCTAGACCCCAAGGTGAGCTCTAGAATACACAAAAGATCCATTCCACATAGATACAATGGCCAGGTTAGAAAAACAATAGACTCTACAATCATGTTGGCCATTGTAGTCTCACCTTGGGAAATACTCGATGAATTCAAGAAGGCTCATCAATCAAAAATGACCCCTCAAGCCTTACTGGAAAACAAGATGATCAAAAAGGGGTTATTATATAAGAAGCTTGAAGACATTAAGAAGAATGAGCTCCAGTTACTCCTTGAGGGCACCCATCCTGATGAATTTATCTATAGGGAGATAACTACTGTGGAGTTGAAGAATGGCAGGACTGTAAAGTACCTATCTGAGTACTATGGTCCAGAGTTCTTCTTTGAAGGAGGAGTAGAAGAACTCTCCAAGGAGGAACAGGTTGTTCTCCTTGAGGCCTATGTTCGTGAGTCTTACAGACTTGTAAATGGGAAGTAGGTTTCATGGTTGGGATCACAACTCTATGTCCAGATTCCCCAAAACAGAGTTCCCCTCCATACTTAGCCAAACACATGATTAGAAACCTCTTCCTGGCCTGTGCTGATCCGATTCTCTGAAGCTGATCAAGAGAAGTCTTTGCCAACAATAAGTGGGACCTCAATAAAGTTAAAGGTTTTGGCTGCATTGGTTCAGGGGGAGTTTGTTGGACCAAAAGAACCAATGAGCCGGATCAGAAAAACCTTTAAGTCCCACAGATATCACAACAACTGCTGAAGACACAAGTGCTGAAGACAAAGTCTGAAGACACAAGAGCTGAAGACAGTCTAAAGACACAAGTGCTGAAGACAAAGTCTGAAGACACAAGTGCTGAAGACAAAGTCTGAAGACACAAGTGCTGACGACAAAGTCTGAAGACACAAGTGCTGAAGACAGTCTGAAGACACAAGTGCTGAAGACAAAGTCTGAAGACACAGTGCTGAAGACAAAGTCTGAAGACAAGTGCTGAAGACAAAGTCTGAAGACACAAGTGCTAAAGACAAAGTCTGAAGACAAGTACTGAAGACAGTCTGAAGACAAGTGCTGAAGACAAGTACTGAAGACCAAGTATCAGACGCTGTCACAACAGCTGAAGAGGTCTTCTTCAGTAGTTGTGACGGTTTTCTTTCAGTAGTTTTATATTTTCCCTTTTCAGTAGTTTTATATTTTCCCTTTTCAGTAGTTTTGTAATCAGTAGTTTAGTTTCAGTAGTTTAGTTTCAGTAGTTTAGCATCAGTAGTTTTATATTTTGTGCTTAGCACTCTCTGATATGTTCTCAATAGTTGTGAATATTTCAGTAGTTTGTTAAGTGTTAGTTATTTTTGTAATAAATCTGCCAGATGTCACTATCCCGTGATATCAGCAGTGATTGCACTCTATATAAGGAGTGTCAACCTAATTGTAATAAGTGAATGATTAAGCAGAAACATTTGATATAATTGAAACATTCCTTTTCACAGAAATATATTCTCTCGTTACAACCGTATTTGTTCTTATGCATACGAATATCAAATTCTTGCTATAATTTGTCTAATTCTTGATCTTATTCCGCTGCGTTACACTCTAATCCATCAAACTTGAGATCACTGATCCTATCATTGCTTCAATTCAAGAGACAAAAGGTTTGGAACCTCTGTCCATTACTATCTGGTTATGTACCTATAGGCACCAAATGGGTATTCAGAAATAAGAGAGATGATAGAGGTAGGAATCGATTATACTGATGTCTTTGCACCTATTGCATGACTTGAGGCAATTAGGATCTTCCTTGCTTATGCTGCATCCAAGAACTTTACACTCTACCATCTTGATGTCAAGTGTGCATTTCTATGTGGGGATAGAGATAGAAAAGTCTACATGTGTCAGCCTCTAGGATTTGAAGACCCATAGCACCCCAACTATGTGTGCAAGCTAAATAAAGCTCTATATGGGCTGTACCAAGCACCTAGGCTATGGTATGAGACCTTGTCTTAATTTCTTCTAAAGAATGGATACACTAGAGGTAGCATTGATACGATTCTTTTCATAAGGAAGTCTGGGAAACACATTTTGCTTGTTCAAGTCTATGTTGATGATATCATATTTGGTTCTTCAAATGATCAAATGTGCAATGACATTAAGAGCATTACGAAGAAAAAGTGAGATGATTTCTATGGGAAAAATAGACTTTTTACTTGGAATTCAGGTGAAGCAGATAAACTAAGGGTTGTTCATAAATCAATCTAAGTATGTTAGTGACATTTTAGAAAGATTTGAGATGAAAGATTATAAGCCGGCCAAAACACCTATACCCAAAAACCATAATCTTTGCCCTAACTTTGAGGGGGAAGATACTGATCAACATCAGTATCAGGCAATTATTGGTTCTCTGATGTATCTCAAAGCAAGTAAACCTAATATAATGTTTGCAACTTGCATCTGTGCAAGATATAAGGCTGCTCCAAAGGTGTCTCACGAGTTGCTGCCAAGAGAATCCTCAAATACCTCAAAGGAGCACCCAAACTAGGTCTCTTGTATCCAAGGAACAACAATTTCAATCTCTATGGCTATTTAGATAGTGACTATGGTGGCTACAACATCAACAAGAAATCCACATCAGGAGGATGTCAATTTCTTGGTGGAAGGATCATCTCATGGTAATGCAAGAAGCAATCCTGCATTTCAACATCTATTGTTAAAGCTGAATACATTGCTGCTACTAGTTGATATGCTCAGTTGCTGTGGATTTAGAACCAGATGATAGACTACGGATTCACTTCATGAGTACTCCTATCCACATTGACAGCAACAGTGCTATCTCTATCACTGAATATCCAGTGAAGCATTCCAAGACAAAACACATTGATATCAGGTATCATTTCATTAGAGATATTCATGAAAAAAAATCTGATTAAACTAATCAAAGTTGACTCAAATGAACAATATATTGATTTGTTTACCAAGGCCTTTGGTGAACAAAGATTTAAGTATCCCATTACAACTATTGGGATGATAAATATTGATTAGTCTATCTCATTTGAAAACCTTTTTAAAATGTGTAAAGTCTTTTGTCAAAACAATTTAAGCCTTGTTAAAAAAGGTCTCTTTGAAATTCTTCTAAGTATAAATTCTTCTCAAGAGGAATTAACCCTCGGAAGATGATATCTTTCGATGCAAAATTCCTCCAAGGAAAATTTTCTTCTCGAAAGATTTTTTAGTCTTGGAAGAATCGATTGTTTGCATATTAGATCTACTTCCGAAGCATATTAAACTATCCATTCGAAAGGCACTTTTTAATCTCAGAAGTAAGATATTTACCTTCGGAAATTAATTGCCTTAGGAAATTAAATTGCCTTTGGAAAAAGATTACCTTCGGAAATGCTTTATACTCAAAAAAGAGATCTTACTGTGTAACAGAAATCTTTGGGCCCCAAATAGTAAAAAGCAAAGATTTTATTAATAATGTCGGAATCTTTTAAATGGTTTTTAATTTTACCGCCCCTGTCACATCTTATCCCAAACCATCTTTTCACCTTATCCAACTCCCAAAACTGCTATTTCACCCATTTAAATAAACATGACTCTTTATTTTAATCTTTTTACCAAATTTACTACCAACAAGCTTCCTTCACCTCCAATTCGCCTAAATTCAAACTCGTCTCTCTTTAACTTTTTTCCTATAATGGCGCTTAACCCTCAGCACAACCAAGTCGCACTCCTTGATTCATCTAAGGATGTTGACTTCTCATATATCATTTCCTTACTCACCCAATCTACCTATTACACCGCTATGACTATTAACCCCACTATTTACTCAAATCATATGGCTGAATTCTGGAGCAATTGTCATATTGAAACCCTAAATGGGATTAGGGTAATAAGGTCAAGCATTTGTGGCCAGGATTTTATCATTTCTGAACAACTCATCAAGGAGCATTTGGAGCTTCACAATGAAGGCCCTCTTATTGAATTCCCCAAGTCAGACATAGACAACACATATACCCAAATGGGATATGTGGAGATGTGAGCAAGTCTATTATTTACAAGTTCAATTTCTTATACAACTGGAAGTTCCTACTCCATGTTGTTCTCCACTATTTGTCTAATAAATCTCGAGGATGGGATCAAATCCCATATGAACTAGAATGCCTAGTTCATGGGTTGGTGAAAACCCTCTGCTTCAATTACTCAAGGTACTCAAGGTTTATGTTGACTAACCTTATCGGGAACCTCTAGAGGGACACATTCTTCATGTATCCCAGGTTCTTTCACCACATCATCAATTGTGAGTTGGACCAGAGTCAGCTTGTCTGTGCAGCTTTCCTACCAATTCCTTAAATGAGGCCGACCATCTTCAAAGTCTTAAAGAGAGTGTCCACCAACTACACTAGAAGACACACTGATCTTCTTCTAGGTATGATTGAGCCAATGGCTCTTAGTGACATCCCTGTTAACCCCATAGGTGATGAACCCACACCAGCAACTACCCTCACTTTGCCAAATCTACCTTCTCATCCTATCATAATTACCAACCAGAGACGACCTGAACGAACTCTTGTTCAATCTACTCTGATTAAACAAGCTCCTCCTGTTCAATCCAAAAAGACTAGAGTGGGAACATGGCCCCCACTCAGACTGAGGTCTCACATTCCTTCACATTTGACCTCAAGAAGGGTATTGAGTCTCCTCAGTCCCAATCCTTTGAGCTTGAAACCCAAGCTGCAGACTCTCAGGGTGAGTTTGTATACTCCCCTGAGCAGCCAAAAAAGGATAGCCCCACCATAGGCTTAATGCCAATAGATATTGATCAAGGTCCTGGGTCATTAAGCTTAACCTTCATATCCTTCACTAACCTATTGATAGGAACTAATGAGGATATTATGCCTCTTCAGGGGAATGAAGTTGATCGATAACACCCTCTCAAGGATCAACTGAGCCCCAAGAGACCTCTGACCTCTAGCCTACATCAGCAAACCCAAACTGAGGTGAGCCCCACTAGAGTGTAAGGGACTCGTGTAGATTCAGCTGCCACTATTATAGGTGCCTTATTGGACCCTCAAGATAGTGGTAATATTGCTGAGACTGAATCTACAGCAACCAAGCATTCTGATGACTTTGAAAGAGATTTCCATATGCATAGGAAATAAGGGCACCAAGAAACCACTTCTTGTGGTGAGGATGAACATACAAGGTATGTTACCTTATCTCCCCATGATTCTTCTCAAGAAGATGAGGGAAGCATGCAACACACCATAAACAACCTCCTCACAAAATTCTCTAACCTTGAATTCAAGGTCAAGACTTTAGAGGATAGGTCTGCCTCTTAGCAACTTGAGATTGAAACTCTCAGGGCTAAACTAGCTGAGAAATAGACTGAGAGATTTGTTAGGCATGTACTAATCCAGGTCTCAATGACTTCTTCCTCTAGCTCATCTAGCTCTCAAGATGATGTTACCAAAAAGGGGAGAAAGTTCAGAGACAATCACACATGGTGTCCAAAAGCTCAGCCATCTCAATGCTTTCTTCAAGATATCCAACGCAACATTCAAATGTTTTCCCGGAGCCTCCTCCAATACCCTCCAGGTGGAACCAAGGATGCTGAAAGATCTAAATAGGTTCCTAACCTTGTTTCTTATGGGATCTTCTATGTGGCAACCAGGTCCTGATGTTGTTGTGGCCTACTTTAGAGCTGAAGAGCTTCAGAGACTGAATACACCTTCTACTATTGTTGAGGAAGTTGATCAACCTAAAGTTCACATGGAACCTAAGATTGATTTCGAAGGGGAAATGGAAACTGATGGCCTAGCAATCAAAACAGTTTGTACAGATAGTGTATTGCCACAAACTTCCAAAGCTGAAGTCAAAGCTGCGGAAGAACAATTTCAATCTTTCGAAGCTGACATGGAAGCTACGGAAGGGCTTTATCCTTGTCCAAGGATCTTATCATCACAGATGCAATTCTGGAACTAGCATCTGAGGTCAATATTGACGACTTCCTCAAGTAACCCAGTACTCAAACACCATCATCACCAAATGCTCCAGCCACCACTCAACAACCTGAAATCTCGGCTCAAGAATCTCCAAAGTCTAAAGCTTTCGAAGATGTCAAAGGAAAGAGGAAGCTGACTGCAGAAGAACTTCTAAAGAAGTAAAGGTTGGAGAAACTAAGAAGAAAATGAAGACTCCCTTCTGAGAAACTACTAGCTGCAAATAGTGAATCAGTTGTAGCCAATCAAGAGGCAGTCAACAACCAGAAAGGATTTGAGGATCCTTATCATTGGGACAGAGTTTACAAGCTTGATAAGGCTCTCTATGGGCTCCATCAAGCCCCTAGAGCATGGTATGAGAAACTCTCAACTCATCCAGTGAAACACGGTTTTTGCAGAGGAGTTATTGACTATACACTGTTCATAAAAGAAAAAGATGGCGACTTACTGCTGGTTCAGATTTATTTTGATGACATAATCTTCGGTTCCAAAAACAAAGAGTTATGTAAAGAATTTGAATCTGTAATGAAAGCATAATTTGAGATGAGTGGCATGGGAGAGATGAAGTTCTTTCTCAGGCTACAGGTGTATTAGAAACCAAAGGGAATATTCTACATCAGACCAAGTATGTAGGCGATATCCTCAGTCGGTTCGATATGGAGAATGCTTCTGCAGCTGGAACTCCACTTGCTACAAATCATGACTAGGCACCCAACAAAAATGGTAATCTGGTTGATGCCACGATGTACAGAGGAATGATCGGATCTCTCATGTACCTCACAGCCTCACGACCTGATATCATGTACGCGACGTGTCTTTGTTCCAGATATCAGGCAAAACCAAAAGTCAACCATCTCATAGGAGTCAAAAGGATTTTTTGTTATTTGAAGGGTACTCCAACACACGGGTTGTTGTATCCTTATGACGATGACCTTGAGCTTACAGCGTATAGTGACTCGGATTATGGTGGTTGCAAAATGAATTACAAGTCAACATTAGTAGGATGTTAGTTCTTTGGTAGATGGCTAGTCACCTGGCAGTGTAAGAAGCAAACATTCGTTGCTCTGTCAACATGTGAAGCTGAATACGTTGCTGCTGCAAGTTGTTGTTCACAAATCATCTGGATTCAACAGCAAATGCGCGACTGTGGTTTGCAATTTTCTAACACTCCTATTTTTGTTGATAATTCTAATGCTATTGCAATAACAAAAAATCCGGTCCAACACCCTATAACTAAACACATCGGTATTAAGTATCACTTTATACGTGACTGTTTTGAAAAGCACTTAATCGATGTGGTTAAAATAAATATGAATTTTCAACGCTCCGACCTCTACACTAAAGCATTTGATAAGCCAATGTTTTAATATCTGTTAGAGGTCAATGGCGTGGAAAAGAAATGTGAAGTGATTCCAGAAGACGAAAGTTTATAGTTCGACTAGTATAGTTAAATTTATTTTATTTATTTTATTTTACTTATTTTTCTGTCTATTAAAAATCCAAAAACACAAAAATATTTTCGGTTTTAGAATTTTAGGGGGAGAATAGGTTAAATTAGTATTAAATTCGTTCAGTATTTAATTACTTATAAAAAACAAGGGAGGAGGACAGCTTAGCTAAAAGAAATGAAAGCAAATCTGTGATTTTTATTCAATGTTTATGGAAAATGATAGTACACAGGGAACAGATTGTTTGGGAACTTAAAAGTTTTTAAATGATTAAGATGTAAAATTCAAATTATACGTCTGAGAAGTCTAAGAAAAATAAAAGGAAAAATGATAGTAAACTAGTATGCTACTAAGGTAATATAGAGAAAGTAAACCTAGAGGTTGCTAGTTCATTATATGATGTGTCGTTAGATTCAACACAATAGATGAGTAGACTGCATTGCTAAATTAAAATTCAAACTAACATGTTCAACTTACTATGGAATCATATCTTATCCCTGGTTAACACAATCAATGTAGTTCCAATAAGGGGTGAAGAGAAAAGTAAACGCCACAAATGTGTGCGGACGACCATAAAAATGAGCAAAGCACATGGAAAAATGCTAAATGCAATTAAGCTAATAACTTATGATGTTGGTGTGTTATGTGCAAAAGAAAAATAAATGCTCTAACAAGTAGATAGGTTGTGTGCCTCTCTGCTATGCGGTGACACTGACCTGAGGATAAGCATAACCTAAATATTCTAGAATTCATTGTTGTTTGCGCTTCTCTGCTGTGCGATGGCACTTACCTGAGGCTTGGCATCTCTTTGAAAGCCCTTAGAATAGTTTCTTCTTGAAATATACACATAGAACGCTCAAAAATCTCCTGAGTAACGTTGATTACCATATAAGCGTGGGATCCACAAATGCTCGTTGAAATAATTAAACATTAACTCATCACCAATGTATGTCAAAAATCTGTGTATGGATTTAAGAGGACAAGTATACTGACAATCATCATGAGGTCCAGTTCTTGAAAGTCAAAATCATTGTGTGCATCTTATAGCTCTAGTATGATTTCCTAAAATTACAATTGACTCTCGGTCAAAACAAGAATCTAGCATCAAAATGGTTTATTAAAATGTCCCAAATGATTCTAATATACATGTATGATTCCATAATGAATCGTACGAGAAATGATAAAATAGACTGGAAGTTGTGTTATCCAGGAAGTAAAATCGGTTGGAATTACTCTAATAGGTTTAAATCCATCTCCAATCAAAAATACAAAAATATATCTTGTTTTGTTTTTAAATTTCAAGTTGTTTTATTTAAGTTTTAGTTATTTGTTAGGTAAAAGTCGGACTATACATCTGGATTCAATCTGAGAATCACTCACAAAAAGTGGTCATGTCTGAGGTGACCAATCAGGTATTGAATTGAAAGGATCACGTCTGAGGTGATCAAACAGTTTTTAAAATTAAAAAGGTCATGTCTTAGATGATCATTGGTCATAACGTCTTATCAATAGTTACACGTGTATGTTTGAAAGTGTACAAGGTCAAACTAATATCTATGGACCAATCGCATGACTGGACCATAAGTATGGACCAGTCGCAGGATTGGATCATAAGCATGGAGCCATCCAAGCGATTGGATCACCAGAATGGACCAATCGTACGAATGGATGAGGCGTATGAGTCAGTTGCATGACTGAAACCCAGTCGCACGACTGAAGCATGAGTATGGGCTTAGTCGCACGACTAGAGCATAAGTATGGGTCCAGTCGTACAACTGAAATTTAAATGAGTATAAATAAAGGGGTCAGACGATCATAACCCTTACCACCCTTCAAGTTCCCTGAAATCGCCCATACTCACACAAACTCTGCTCAAACTTCATCTGCTTGTGATTTTTGCCTGATAAGTGTTTTTAATAGCTACTCTACTTTGCTACAAATTACACTACTCCTGCTTACACCCCAGACCAGCCACTTAGCTCAGGGGAGCCTCTATCTCCAAGTGCTCAAGGAAGAAAAGAATGGCCCAATCCTACAGGAAGAAGAGCAAAGGGTAGAGGATCACCCTAATCACTACTCCCACCACCACTACCACAGCTACCACAACAACCACACCTTCTATCTCCACCCCTATAGCTACTACTACCACTACCACTCCACCCACTACTAATCCTACCACCACTACCACCACCACTCCACCCACTACTACTATCTCCCATTCCACCACCACTACCATAGCCACTCCACCACATCCCACCACCCATATTCACCACATCTATTATTACCACCACCACTCACCAAGCCGGTCCGTCCACTCACACTCCATTCACCGCTGGACCCTCCCTACCCCATATTGGGTTAGAGGAACAGCTAGCCAACCTAAACCGTATTATTCTAAAGCTACTGCTTACATATGAGCAAAGAGTTGCATAGCTCAACCAGCTGATGGAGCTTAATGATGCTCAGGCTGAGCAGATTACACAGCTTCGTGAGCAGAATGCTCATTCGGTTCAGAGGATTGAAGAAATGGAGACAAAGAACAAGAAGATACCGCTCAGGCTTAAAAGAATCGAAAATGAGCCTTTGAAGATAAAGGATGGTGATGGTGATGATGGTGATGATGATGATGAGAATGATGAAGAGGATGAAGATGACTCTGAGGAGGAGGTTGGAGAGGGTGGACTGAGTGGAAAAGAGAGAGAAGATGATGACGATCAGGAAGGTGATGTTGTTGCATCAGCCTCTCCTCAAGCTCAAGAGAGGTGTACCAAACATAGCCAAGATCGAGGAGCCTCTTCTTCAGCCCCACCAGCAAAAGAATCAAGGGAGCAAGACAAAAGTAATTATTAGATATTTATGTATTTAAAACTTTTGTACTTGAATGATATGTTACACAAATGTAATTATTGTTCAATTATTTATGCTTAAATGTTTTATCTAATGACTTATTTGTGTTATGCTTAATGTATATTCAAGCAGATTAAACTCCATAATAGGATGAATACGATGTTGATCCCCTTCAGCAAATCAAGTCTCAATTCACTTTGATTCTTGATTTGCAAGCGATCATCAGAAGGTCAGTGAGCTATACTCCCAAAGAAGGAGAAATTATACATGATCTGACCGACGAGCAGCTAGCTGAGATGTTCCCACTCAATCCGGACGAAATTGTTAAAGATGCTCTAGAATTTGATGTATTAAGTGATGAGGAGCTGCAGGATGTTGATGAGATTGAGATTGAGGATGTTACAGCAGAACATTATCCAGAGTACACTAACCGCGAGGGAAATATGATACCCAACTTGGGTGATACTTTTGGCAGTGCTACATTTGAGAAGCTGGATGAAATGGAGAAGGAAAAGGTAGAGGATTAAAACCAAGCCCAAGCCTCGAATGCAAATGTTGATATCAAGAAGGCTGAATAAGCAGCTTGTTTTGCTATAATAAGAGCCCAGCGCACGACTCCAAAGCAAAATGCTTACACCAAACTCTACAAAGTCAAGAAACATCAGAAGGTGTTGGGCAAAATCATAGTGTGGGCTTATTTTGAGGACTTAAACGTACATGCTACAAAGAGAGAGAAGGGGATTGAGTACTTCAGATATCCACATGATCTGAAGACTCTTCCTTGTTTTGAGCTCAACCGACTGGCGTGCTTAGATCTGCTATATGCTAATCCAAGGAAAAGTCAAGTTAGTTTGAAGCTACATTGAAGAAAGATTACCACACCAGGTGGGTAAACTTTAGACCTCAACAACCAAAGAGTTACATCCGTAGGTCTGAAGTGGATCATTTATTTGGGAAGCTGAAAGTTGTGCTGAAGTGGACTCCTCCGCGCACAATGTCAAAGATTCCCTTACGGGAAATGCCTCAAGACTTCACTCCACATTTCAAATGGTGGTATTATGATTGGAGGACGGGTGAAGCGGTCATAGTTCTGAACAAAGAGATCCAAATGGAAACTATCAGGGTGTTTGACCCAATGTGGCTTACCAACTTGTCAGCTGAAGATGTCTACACTCTATACAAGTGGCCATTGTTTTATGACATGCAATATGTTGTACAAGCCCTCCAATTCCAAAATGTGATAAGACTCTGTTTTGCGTTTGAAATACACACAGGAGTCACAAGAGAGGAGAAGTACAAGAAGTTTGAGGAGCATATGAAGAATGTTAGACAATAGAGTAAACTAGGTCCAAGGGGAGTTTGTTGATACATATATCCCTAGTTTATGTGCTTAATGTAAAAGTCTTTCATATCTTACACATATGTAATGAATGGGTTTAATGAAATATAATATGTGGTTGATTTTTATAATGTTTAATATTTCATAGTATTATTGTGTATTAAAGTATAATGAACTTACTATATAGGTTTAAGGTTGTTGTGCATGGTTCTTAGTTAATAATGATTGAGAAATGTGTTCAAACTTAGTCATATGATTCTTCATGCGAATGGACCATGCTTATGGACCATACGCATGAATACATCATGCTAATGGACCAGTCGCACGACTGAACCAGGAGACTGGATTAGTCGCACGATTAAGACATAAGATTGACTCAATCGCACGATTGAACTTTCAGTCGTGCGTATGGATCAATCGCATGATTCAGTCAGACGATTAAACCATGCTAATGGTTCAGTCATACGATTAGAGACCCATAACCTATAAATACCACTTAATTCGTGGAAAAACAGAGACTGGAAGATTTGGAACAACACTGAGAAACACTTGATACTCTTACAAACCCTAGCTGTCTAGAATGTCCAAGGAAGCCTGTCCAACTTCATAGATCAATCCTAATCGATCTCTACTCGTTCATAACATTTAGTTTCAATCTTATATTGATCGGGTAATTGTTCTCACTGATTGGATCGCCAATCAAATAGGATTCCGCACTATTTGATTCGGTACAAACGCAAAATCTGTTAGTATTCTGTACGAACACGGTCCTGACATAAACTGATTAAATGACAGATTTATTGTATTTGAAACATAAAAATATATAAAATGATTAAACAATGAATTTGATTTACAAGATTGACTCAAAGGGTTTGGGTTTCTGTTTCTAGTTTGAAAATGAGCGGATGTTACAATCATTATCGCAGCATTCCCATCATCCTTCTCTTCCCCTTCATCCCCGCAAATCCCACCACCACCACCCATCACCAAACCACCATTGCGTTCGAGCAAATCTAGGCTCAATTGTGGGGTAAGAGGCTGAGATCTAATCACGACTATGGTGTGGGTCAAATATAAGTATGATAGTGGTGATGTTCTGCTCTAGATGCGATGGTGGTTGTCATCGAATATTCTAGTCCATGGTGGTGGTCGACTTTGAGATAACTGATGGTGGTGGTCGGCATGATAATCAAGTAGGGTTAGGTCCTTAAGGGAGGTTGGTGGTACGGTGATGGTGGTCGAGGCTCGCTGGTGGTTTTTGCTGAATCAATATTTCAGATTCATTGAGCTTAGATCTTAGGATTCATCACGTGCAGATCTAGAAATCAAATTAAGATGGGTGGATGTGTGTGAATCAAATAATAAAGAGATGGATAATAATAATGTTATGATTCATTGATGTTGATAAACATATTACAATGATAATCATAATGGCTGGTGAAATCAAACCCACCCAAAGAAGAGGATTTCTCCTTGGGTGGTAATTTACACCATGAGAAACACACACACAAACGCTACACTTGCAAAAAGACACTAGTGGGTCTATTTATATTATTATCACAACATGACCTAATTTTGACTTTTCTAATAGTCTTGATCTTGATTTTGTCATGTTGAATTGTGTTGTATTGTTGTTTTTGTTGTAATCAACTTGGTCTCTAAACTTGTATAATGAGATCTTTAGTTGGCTGTAATTATGATTTGGTAAGCTTCAGTTTATTCCATTGTTGAAACCCAACAATACTACCCCTAAACGGATGCTTGCCAAACCTTGAATTTGAATATCTTCTCTGTCACATTTCTTCTTGATCAATTGATGTTCTGGCACAATTAATTGATGTTCTCCCCATCAGATTAAGCTCCTCCTAATATATTTCTGATAAAGGTTAGAATCTCTTAAGAATACTTCTTGGTATTGGATATGGGTTATACCACTCTTGGATTACAGTTCATATCACAACTCAAGGATTAGTATGTATTAGGCATATGGTGAGGCTTTGAACTTCAATAACAGCATGAGGAACATAAATCAATGTTGAACACACTTCCACTCTTTTCAAATAACTTAATAAATGACATTGTTCAAATAATGAGTACTCCCCTTTATTAAAGTCCGGCTAACTGTCTACTCAATAGTCAGACAGGGATGCAAAATATCATCAAAAAATGTGAGCTCAAGTACTTCAAAAAGGGCATCTGATAGTTGTACAAGTCCCTGGACGAATCTGTGAAAAAGTGACAAAAGTTGATTTCTATACTTTTTTTTTTTGCTTTCATGATCAAAATGACGTGCCTGTTAGTTGCAATCATCCATATTCATGTTTTTTCTTTTCTTTTTGAAGTCCTATTCATCAGCTGTTCATAAGCATTTCTTGCAACACATCCGTATTTCTTTGCTAACACAACCGCATTTGTTTGCAAGGCATCCACATTTTTTTGCAAGGCATCTGCATTTGATTTTAATACATCCGTATTTGATTTCAATGCATCCGCATTTGTGCTTAAAGTACCCGCATTTGTTTAGAAGTCAATCGCATTTGGTGACAATTTCTTCCGCATTTGTTGCCAACTCATCCATTTCTTTATCTTTTCTTTGTTTATAATGATAATCGTGTTCAATTGCATCGAATTTTGAAGGAATAATCCAGCGAATGATTATTTTTCTTAAAATTGTACCATATTAGAACATATCTGATGATTTTTTTCTTGATTTTGAGATGAACAAATGGGTTTTCTTCTTTTTGATGATAATCTTGTTCAATTGCATCAAATTTTGAAGGAATTATCATGAACAGGTTCACGATTCTTCAAATCGTACCATAGTTGAACAGATTTGTTAGTTTTTCTTCTGATTTTGGTATGAACAGATAGGTTTTTGATGAATAGATACTTTATTCTTCATTTTTCTTCTTTTCTTCACTGTTCTTGATATCATTAAAGATAAAATCAGATCTAAAAGCTAGATAAATCCAACAACAATAGCTCTGATACAATTTTATTGAATCAATATTTCAGATTCATTGAGCTTGGATCTTAGGATTCATCACATTCAGATCTAGAAATCAAAATTAAGATGGGTGGACATGTGTGAATCAAAGAACAAAGACATGAATAATAATTATGTTATGATTTTATTAATGTTGATAAACAAATTACAATGAGAATCATAGATGGCTGGTGAAATCAAACCCACCCAAAAGAGAGGATTTCTCCTTGGGTGGTGATTTACATTATGAGAAACACACACACAAAAGCCACACTTGCAAAAATACACTAGTGGGTCTATTTATATTACTATTACAACATGAACTAATTTTGGCTTTTCTAATTGTCTTGATCTTGACTTTGTTATGTTAAATTGTGTTGTATTGTTGTTTTTGTTGTAATCAATTTGGTCTCTGAATTTGTACAATGAGATTTTCAGTTGGTTGTAATTATGATTTGGTAAGCTTTAGTTTAATCCATTGTTGAACCCTAACAGTTTTAGTGATGGCAGTCGAGGGTGGTTTGGTGATGTAGTCAAGGGAGGTTATGGTGATGATGCTAGAATGATAAGGCGCTGGTGGTCGGCGGGCGGTGTCGACGATGGTTTTAAGTTACTGTGGCAATATGTTGGTGGATGGATGGTGATGGTGATCGTATGGCGTTGGGCCTATTGGCTAGTGGGGGCATGGTGGCCAACTCAACAATATGATAAGATGGGGCATGATGGGTTGACAAATTAATTTATTAGTAATAATTATTTTTCCAAAGGTTAATGATTATTTGAAAAGATCTATTAGCAAAAACTAAAATCCATCCAATTCAATGACCAATTGTGTTACGGTTTGATAAATAGTTGGGACCAATAATGTAATTTCTCAAAAGTTTAAACTAATATTGCAATATGAGCATAACACAGGGACCAATAGTGTAATTATCTCAAACTTTTTTTATATATATTATGTAATTAACTAACATGTTTTTCAATGAAGGTTAATTAAAAGGACTTCATTGATGTCAAATTCTTGATTAAAAGACACACAATGTAATTTCTTTCTCAAAGGATACAACGTGCGAGTTGTCACGTTTTCAAAGGACATAATTCGTAAGACTGTTCCCAACGCTACAACTCATTCTTCCCACAAATAGTCCTAATTAGCATACCACATCAGCTTTCCACTCACTTTCACTCAATCTTCACACAAACACGTTTTACCTCCAACGTTATCCTTCCCACAAGCACCTTTACTTTTCCACCTCATATTTTCTTTATTAATTTACTTTAAATAAAAATATTTAAATTATTGTAAATATTTAATTAAAATAAAATAAAACAACAATGTTATGAATTGTGTTTAGAAGAGAGTTATAATGTTTGAAAGATCATAAAGTATGATTTGAGAAAAACACTCAACTGAATAAAACATATTTATAATAGGTAAATAGCCGTTATAAATAAAACAAAAAAACTAGTCGTTATGAATAAAACAAAAAAAACTAGCCGTTATGAATAAAACAAAAAAATAACCGTTAGCCGTTATGAAAAAAACAAAAAAATTAATCGTTATGAATGTAAAAAAAATTTAAAATATTTTAATACTATAAATGTTAAAAAAATTAAAATATTATACTTAAATTAATATTTAATTAATTTATTTTAAATTATTATTTAATTAACTCTAACTAATTACTTTAATGATAGAAATGTAAAAAATTTAATATATTTTTATTTAATTAACTCATTTTATTTATAATTTATATTTATATTATTATATTAATTAAAAGATTTTAAATTATTTGAATTGAAAACGGTTTAATTTAATTATTTATAGTGATGGGCCCACCACCCCTATTTTTCTCCGGCCCTTCCGGAAGGTCACCCCTTCCGGTGGGCACGATCCACGTCACAACGAGCCGGAAAAAAGCGCACGATGAAGATAGTCTAATTTACTGGATATTATATATGATGCTGTAAAAGTGAAATTTAAAGCTTTTAAAAAAAGTGAAGTAAAAAACCCTCATATTAATGAGAATCCTAATAACAATATCCAGCGAATTTGCAACTGTGATTTCTTTCCCACGCCCAAACATTAAACAACGATTGCAAGCAATTCTCAACGGCTATATTCCCAAACTTACTAGCCGTTTCATCGTCACCGCAGCAAACCCTAATTCCCATTAAAACCCTACCTTCTCTTATACATTTAAATCCACAAAATCTCTCTGCCTGGTTAATCACACACATTCATCATCGCTCTTTCAATCCGCAACTGATCTCATCACGCTCTTCAATTCTTCCTTCATTCTTTGATTACTCTTTCATTATTCTCATTACTGTTCATATCTCTTTTTGCAGATCTTGTTCATCATTCTTTGATTACTGTTCATATCTCGTTAACTAATCTCTCTTTTTTGCAGGGTTTCTTTCTTGATCCTTTTTTTACATTTCTTTATACATATATCTGTTTATCACTAACCCCATGGATGCAGGATCTGAATGTTATTCAGCCTCCAAATCACAATCACGAGCCCCCCTTCACAGAAAACCCTCTGGAGATAACGTAAATCCTATTCTTATCATTCTTTATTCTTGTTATTTGATCAATCCGTTACTGAATCAGAGTTATCTTTCTTCATTCTTCGACTCTTGATCTGCAGTTGGATCGATTCATACCGAACAGATCAGCAATGGATTTCGATTACGCCCATTACATGCTAACCGAACCCAAAAGAGGTAAAGAAAACCCCATTTCATCCTCACCTTCAAGACAAGCATATCGAAAGCGTTTAGCAGAGAGCCTCAACATGAACAGAACCCGAATTCTCGCTTTCCGAAACAAGCCCCCAACACCAAATGATTCGATTTCAAGTGATTCGACAGTCCCGCAATCAGAACCAGTGAAAGCCCGTAGATACATCCCTCAGGTGATCGATCGATCAATCATCTATTCATCTACAACATTCATTTGTAAAACTTATTTACATTTGTGTAATTGAGTTGTTGTGGTTTGTTTTGATTGCAGACTTCTGAAAGGACACTGGATGCACCAGATCTTCAAGATGATTATTATTTGAATCTGTTAGATTGGGGAAGCAGTAATGTACTTGCGATTGCTTTAGCAAACACAGTGTATCTATGGGATGCTACAGATGGTAACACCTCAGAGCTCGTGACAGTAGACGATGATATCGGTCCGGTGACCAGCGTCAAATGGGCACCTGACGGCCGCCACATCTCCGTCGGGCTAAACAACTCTGATGTGCAGCTTTGGGACTCCACCTCTAACAAATTGGTACTAATCTGATCTATTTCTTCATGCCTTTTGTGTTATACTCTTATGATCTTGGGTTTATGATGAATGTTGTTAAAGATAATGTATTTGTGTTAATGTTAATGAAATAGTTGAGAACATTGAGAGGATGCCATCAGTCTCGGGTCGGATCGTTAGACTGGAACAACCACATCCTCACAACGGGAGGAATGGACGGTCAAATCGTGAACAATGACGTGCGAATTCGATCACACATTGTCGAGACGTACTCAGGCCACCATCAAGAAGTATGTGGTTTGAAATGGTCAGCTTCAGGGCAGCAGTTAGCCAGTGGGGGCAATGACAACCTCCTCCACATATGGGACCGATCATTGGGGTCTGTTAACTCACCGACTCGATGGCTGCACCGGCTCGAGGATCACACGGCTGCGGTGAAAGCACTCGCATGGTGTCCGTTTCAGGGCAATCTACTTGCCTCTGGTGGTGGCGGTGGTGACAAGTGTATAAAGTTTTGGAACACGCACACGGGTGCTTGTTTGAACTCGGTCGACACAGGGTCGCAGGTCTGCGCGCTGTTATGGAACAAGAACGAGCGAGAGCTGTTGAGCTCGCATGGTTCACACAGAACCAGTTGACGTTGTGGAAGTATCCGTCGATGGTTAAAATGGCGGAGCTTACTGGTCATACGTCTAGAGTTCTTTTTATGGCACAGGTATAGTTAAAAATTTCAACAACTTTTTAATAGCTTTGAAAGTTAGTTAAAATTGGTCGGTTTTTAACTGTAGTTTGATATGTTTGCAGAGTCCTGATGGATGTACGGTTGCATCGGCTGCTGGAGACGAGACGTTGAGGTTTTGGAATGTGTTTGGGAGCCCTGAAGTGGCGGCTAAAGCTGCGACCCGAAAAGCTGTATCCGAGCCATTTGCTCACTTGAACCGTATTCGCTGATTCATATGAATGGAAGAAATGGATACCTATCAAGGTGGAGCTATTGCAAAAGACACATTACTGTTGCTTCCTGCATATGGATGAAGATAGTAATCACCTGTTTGTTAAATATTGTTTGGTGAAAACTTTTGCAGCAAGTCGGTTTATGTTCATAAGAAGTCGCAATCTAGACTGGTGGATACAATTTCTGGGACGACCCTTGGTGCATTTGGAGAACAAGAAATGACCCTTGGTGCATTTGGAGAACAAGAAATGACCCTTGGTATTCAACAATAAGATGTTACTCTCTGCAAAATATCGAAAGAAGTCAAGCTTGGTCTTAAGCTTTTTATGGATGAAAAACCGGATGAGATTAATTTGTTAATAAAATGTTCCTCGTACTTCTTTTCTTAATGTAATGTATGATTTGTAACTAGCTATTGTAATGCATAACTTGTAACTATTGATGAATGTGTTCTAGCTTCTTGCTAGTTTTATTTTGTTTTAATACAATTTCCCCTTTCGATAAATGTTGTAGTATTAAAAACTAGCGGGAGCTGACGAAGTAACATGATATATGTTATTTAATACAGTACATTTGTCTTTTAGGTTCACTTTTCACCAGTTAGACCTCCTTGAAGGCACTAGTATTTTGCAGAGGTGTTAATGTATCAACTTGATGGAAAACACAGGATGCAGTGGATATTACTTACAGAACACATACCATGTTTTCTGGTTCCTTAGGTTGTCATGTCACAATTTTTTTTCCTTAGTTTTATTCGTTTTTTGCATGATTTCGTCCCAATTTACCTGGTTTCCCAATTTAACACAAAAAAAAAAGAAAAAATAGGTGGTGATGCCCAGTGAAAATTCATTGCGTCGGACATTTTTTTCTCCCCGAGTCCGTTTTAAATCGGTTAACCTTCTTTTCGTAGAATAGTTATCATACACGTGCATGTCTGGGCAATCTAATTAGTATTTATTATGGCCTTTTTTGCTTTATTTTCATTCTTGAAATTAGTTGGTAATGCGGCTTTACCTAGGTTTGATAATGGGTAACAAAATATGAAGTAGTGACCGAGTTCTTCCTACTATATAGCAGCACGTTCGTTATGTACTATTTTCTACTTTTCATTTTTCTACAATTATGTAAGCATTAGTATTTTCTTTTCATCGAATAGTTCTCCGTTTTTTTCTTCCCCTTTTACATAGTTTGCATTTTCCTTGAGTTCTAGTTTAAGAGTGTTGTGTGATTGTATATCACTTGTTATTCCTTGTGTTAACAAGTGGTTTCAGAGCCCCTAATCAAGATGTCTGACTTGCAACTTATTGGTGATGTGAAGAAATTGAATAACCAGAACTATAAAACCTGGGCTACGTATCTTCATATTTACAAGGACAAGACCTGTGGGAGGTGGTGTGTATGAGTTATTTTAGTGGTTGATGCAAACCAAAGTTCTCTCAACAAACATTCAAAAGTACAAGTAAGCTATTTCGGAAGATTTGACAAATGCATAAAAAAATTCATGAAGTGTCATATATCTTCTGAGCCAAAACCTAATTTTTCAGAAACCAAATATGAAGTCTTTCGAAAATTCAAGACAAAGTCTTTCGAAAACAGAGAAGATATGATTTCTGTAACCTGCTTTTGGTAAAAACTGAACTACTTTTCGCTACCATCTATAAATACTCACAAATTTATACAAGTTGGTATAATCAAGAGGTTATAAAATATAAATCACTTTACATTATTTTTTTACTCCTATATGGGACAACTTTTTACATTTTTAATTTTTAATACCAATCACAACTTATGATCATTAATATCACATTCACACATTAAATTTATTAAATAAATATTAATAACCATATTAATATTATTATTATCATTAAATTTCTAACACTTACGTGCTTCTCTGTGTTTGCCAATCCAATTGAGAGGTGATGTTAAAGTATACAATAATGTTGATTGACACATATTATTTCTTATAAACATATACATTTTCTTCTACATTTCTTTGTGTTTATACGTTTTGCCTTGGGATGGTGGTTAAGTAATGGGCTAAGTAGAATGATCACTGGATCAATTGTTGAAGAGTACTCACTTTGGATGAGTGTTGCGCTTGGTTCAGGTCCATTTAATGAATCTGCTCTATATATTCACAAAGAAATAGAGAGAGAGATGGTTTGCTATTTTTTCCGCACACATTCACTTATTATCTTTTCTCTCTTCTGAGATGATTTTGTCCATTCATCGTCTGTGTATATGCCTTAGGTCTTACATCACTATGACGTTTTCTTAAGTCTGTTTAGATTCGTGTTTTGTTATTGATTATTGTTGTGATGTTTGGTCTATCTTGTTAGGGTTTGATACTGCTTATATTTTTTTCTTTATTGTATTATTAAGATTTTGAGTTTAGTTTGTATATGGTTTGGGAATAAAGAGTATTTTTACGTTTGGGATAACTAGATTGATTCGTCTTCTTTTTCGGGTGAACCTAGTACCAATGATTTCGAGACCGGATCGAAATGGCCGGTCAAATCGGTCCGACTAGGAATCGGAGGGTAGGCAGAACCGGTTCAGGACAGTTCATTTTGGAGTGATTGGACCGGCCGGTTCGTCCGGAACCAGTGGTCAGACCGAATCATAGTTACATGGATCACCCGTATCAAAACGCGGTACGAACGTGTTCCAGAAACGCTTAGGTTCGTGATTCAAACCATGAAATTAACGTTCCAGAAATGAAAGAGATGTAGAACAGATATTGATCATAGAGTATGATTTCTACCGGAGATGAGAGAGATGAAGAAAAAAGATTGAGATGAAACATTCGATTTTCACTTTTTGTTCGGTTCTAAAACTGATCTGCCTCAATTAAAACCTCAAAGCCTTCGATCTTCACTTTTCATGCTTGCAAGCCTTCGATCTTTTCTTGTTACTTGTTGCTCCAAAGTGTTGAAGAAAGACTAGAGGTGTACAAACCGGTTTGGGGGCCCAAACGGTTCGGGTCCCAAACCGAAACCGGTTTGGGGGCCCAAACGGTTCGGGTCCCAAACCGAAACCGGTTTGGGGGCCCAAACCGGTTCGGGTCCCAAACCGAAACCGGTTTGGTCAAAGTCAGTCAAAACCGGTTTGGCCCCAAACCGGTTCGGGTTCAAACCGGTTTCAAAACCGTAAAAACCAAACCTATCAAACGGTTTGGGCCGGTTGGAACCGGTTCGGGCCCAAACCGGTTTTTTTTGTTTGTTTGTTATATTCAAACGAAATTTTAAACTTTTAAACATTTTATATAATTTATATAATTTAAAAGAATTTATATAATTTAAACAATTTAAACATTTAAACGATTTAAACATTTAAACAATTTAAACATTTAAACGATTTAAACGATTTAAACGATTTAAACAATTTAAACATTTAAACGATTTAAACAATTTAAACATTTAAACGATTTAAAAAATTAAACAATTTATAACATTTATAAACATATATATATATATACTATTTATTAACATTTATAAACAATTTAAGCATTTTAACAATTAATAACATTTATAAACAATTTAAACATTTATAAACATTTAAAACATTTAAACAATTTAAACAATTTATATCATTTATAAACAATTTAACATTTAAAACTAAATATTTAACATAGTCGTTTCTTCGTTCGTATTATACTTGTACGTTTATTCCTCGCCACCAGAACCGGAACTGTTACGAAGGTAGTCATAATATGCCGCTTCATCATCATTCATTCCTGGTGTCAATCCGCTCTCTACCTCGTCCTCGTATAATTCTGCTTCGTATTCCAGTTCTCCTTCAAGCGATCGTTTGTCTTGTACTCTTTCCGCGGCATCCAAATAATCTTTCAAGCAATTGACATTTTAACTGCTTGTGGAGTGAGTCGAGTTCGTCTTATTGATATAATCCTGCCACTAACAGAAAAAGCAGATTTCGAAGCTACCGTAGAAGCTTGGACGGTTAGTAAATCTCGGGCCATGGTGGATAGGATGGGAAATTGATCTTCCTTACCTTTCCACCAAGCCAACAAGTCAAAAATTTTAAATTCATGTGGAGTCATGGTCGATAAAAAGTACCATACCTCCCGAGTTCACTACTCGGAGTGTTACCACGTTGACGTTTATTACATTCATCCCTTAAAGTATTATATAAATCAAACATTGGATCATTCGAACATTCGGCATTTGCCGCATGCCTTAAAGCATCATGGATTTGTGATGTTTCCCCGTATTTTAATAAATAAACATCATACATTTGTTGTAATTGTTTGTTGAAAGTCGTTTTTAAAGTTTTACTATACATTGGTTTACCAACTTCTAAATCCAAATTAAAAGTAATTTTATCAAGTAAAGTTTCAACCCCCGACAAATTTAAACAAGGGTTTAAAGCAGCGGCACATGTAATAACGGGAGGCATTTCTTCAAAATATTTTTTAAGTTTTTCTTTCATTGGGGGTATCATATCGGAATAAGGTCTACCCCTACACGACAATTCATTTAATTTTGAAGTCATTAAATAAATTTGGTGTAGTACCAACGGACTCGTTGGGTAATAAACTCCAGAAAGACATGTAGTTGCATTTTTAAAAACTTGAAGCATTTTTGTTACTTCTTCGATGATGGCCTAACCCGATGGATGGTAAGAATTTGCCTTTCCCCGACTTACCAAACTATTATGAAAGGCTATTAAACTTTCTTTTTGTTCAATAGCCTTTTCAAACATGTTACATGTGGAATTCCATCGTGTTGGTACGTCCCAATTCGGACCTAAACATTTAGTATTTGCGTCTTTACAAAACTTGCGATATTTAGTAT
>CM046456.1:55398242-55634557 GCA_025506515.1 Flaveria trinervia
TGTTTAGTCGATATTCACTAGATTTAAATATGCATTATGGTTCAAAAGTGTCCATTTCAAAGTGATGCTACATCATGTGTGAGTTAATCTCCAATACTTCAAAATTAATGCTGCAAGTCTTCTAATCTTCTATGTAAAAATTATTTGTTATGTGAATGATGGGCAAGAATTGCCTTGTTAGTATATGGATTGTTAGACATTACTATGGTTTGACCAAACTATGATACATATTAGAGCATGAGTTGCATATCTTGCCTTCACCCTAGCACAAAAATGTAAGCCATTATCACACATCGGTTTTAGGACACCTTTGACGTATGAACCGGATCCATAGGTATCATGTATAAGGGTCTCAAATTATTTGTTTGAAAATCAATCAAAGTTATTGTGAATCCAATGATCACAATAAAAAATTATCAGTGTTAGAAGAATGGAATCAAACTAATGATTGCGGAATGACCATTAACTGTTGTTTAATTGTTTTTATGAATAAATATCAAATCAAGTAAATGTTTATTATGACTAACACAATGATACGAACAAAATAAATAAGCAAACAAGATTTGATTCAAAAGTATTTTATTAAAACTAATTAATGATTACAAATGAATAAATAATGAATGCTATAAACAATATATGCTTTGATCGTATTAATGTTGATGATGTATTGATGTGACGGCTGATAGGGTTTGTGTTTGATTTTGTGAATCGATGTGATGTTTTCTGTTTGCTGTCAAATTGATTGTGTTATGGCTCGTCCAATATGTTATGCTTGATGTGAAACCTAAGATCCATATTTATAGACAATTATTGTTTCTGTTAAGAAAACACTGGATCTCTTGCGATTCGAAATTGTCTTGTTGACTAGTAACACTTGCATTATTTAAATACAAGTGTTTGGACTCCGTAGATAGATAATCTTTCATAGGTGTTTGTTCTTCCGAAGGTACTTTGTTCTTCCGAAGCTTTCTTGTTCTTCCGAAGGTACTTTGTTCTTCGAAGCTTTCTTGTTCTTCCGAAGCTTCTTGTTCTTCCGAAGCTTTCTTGTTCTTCCGAAGCTTTCTTGTTCTTCCGAAGCTTTCTTGTTCTTCCGAAGCTTTCTTGTTCTTCCGAAGCTTTCTTGTTTTTCCGAAGCTTTCTTGTTCTTCCGAAGCTTTCTTGTTCTTCCGAAGCTTTCTTGTTTTTCCGAAGCTTTCTTCACTTGAACTTCAGAGCTGGTTGTTCATCCGCAGAAGATATTCGGATGATTGTTTTTGTAAGAAACATATCTACGGAAGAACAAATTTTTCATCCGTAGATGTTTCTTACACTTAGTCAAATTCATATGTTTAACAAGTGCATGTTTGGCAAACCTTAAAAAAGTTACTTTTGAGTTTGTAGAGGAGTAAAAAGACCAAAGTACCCCTCCAAAGTCACCAAAAGTTAAAATTTTAACTTTTGGTGACTTTTGGAGGGGTACTTTGGTCTTTTTATCCCTCCAAAAAGTTAAAAGTAACTTTTTTAAGGTTTGCCAAACATGGCCTAAGTATATTGTTTTACCTGCAATCATACATAAATCAACACAAATAAGGGTTAACCTATATACATAATGCATACATCAAAATAATGAATCATAATCATTCATTACAAGTATTGATTAAAGTTCTAAGCCTATACAAAATTATCTAGATCTATTGTTCCTAGATTTAACAGTTATATTCACTGAAGCCCACTAGGTAAAATAGTGCGCCCGCATTAACAAATAATTTACTTTCATAATTGACTCAGACATTGAAAATAAATGATGTCTCAAATCAAAGTACTCGACTCTATTAGTTGATTACATAATCAACTCGTCACTGGAAGGGTATTTCAACACTTAGGTTATTTCAAACGTGTAAATATATATATATATATATATATATATATATATATATATATATATATATATATAACAAGGATCAATTACTAAACAAGTTTCATTTGATTTAAAACATAAAAATTTGTTAAAATACAAATAAGTGGAGACAAAAAAGTTCATCTAAGGACTTTCCAAGTCATTTAGATGAATTCAAGCTATAAGATTTATCCAACTTACAAACCTTGTTTAAATATAACTAACTTATTTACTTGAAAACAAATCTAAAAATAAAAAGTTATCATAAAGTTGATAAATCATGTTACCAGAATTTTTTTAACAACATGATTAGTATTACAATCATCATCACAGGTTGTTTGAAATGAGTTCAATCATATTATGGCATAATAGAAAGTTACACACCAACACATATATGTTTGATCAAAATGTGTATACTGTGTAATGGTCACTTAAATTTATGTCTGACTATACAAGTACATGTTGGTTTTATTCAAACATAAACAATATTATGAGCATTTCATATTCATACTTGAAAATATTAAATAAGATTGTGTACATAAGACAATATCACGCAAATAAAGTTACGTAAAAATGTTCACCTTATTGAGAAGGCTAAAGTCCCAAACGTAACCAATACTGAATATCCTTACCATTTACAGGGTATAACACTAACCTAAATGGCCTATTAGAGGAGTATATTTTCGAAAAATGTAAAGGGAATTTAGGAAAGTATACAAATTCATCTGATACATGCTTTTATATCCTGCTCGACCTTGCCATCACGGACCACTAAGAAACATACGGTTCGCGACCTTAACAACCAATTACGTGCCAACACGTGTTGACGCTAGATGCCTAGTTATCATACATGTGTCACTCCATGATGACATGTTTCATCCTTTTAGTCCTTGTCAGCATGCCATGTGTCAATCCACAAGGGCTTTGCTTGTGGCCATGTAGTGGATTGCTAAGGGTTCACTATGGATGGCATTATGCTAACCCAATCCATCACAAATTATTAAGGCCAATGGTTATGGTTGTGACTAGTGTCAAAACCCTAATTCTATGTACTTTTCATTTCCAACCCTAAGCTTTCATGATTTATCAGTTTATGTTAGAAATTTATGAGGTTTTACATCCTCCCCGCCTTAGAACAAAATTCATCCTTAAGCTTTAAGTAAATAATAACAGCTATTTCTTTATCATCTCAAATTCTATTTCTTACGTATATTCCAGACTTCATTTGGAATTCCATTTAACATTATCCAATGTTAGTTTTTTACTTTTCAAGTTTTAATATGACTATCTTCTATTTGCATTGGCCTACGTTAGAGGGAAAGAAAAATGAAGATAGAAAGAGCAAATGGATTCTATCTCCTATATCAAACACTCATTCCTATATATAATAGAAAGATCTTCATTAAATACTAGACTTGTACTTTCATTTTCCTTTACTTTTTTGTTCTTTTCTTTTTGATAATTCCTTATATCCAAGGTGCGTGTGTGGATGACTTCTAGCTCGGATTCTGACAGAGATGTGTGAGAGAAAGACAAGCAAGCCCTATCACTTCCCCTTTAAATAAGAGAGTGACTAACCATCTTAGCCCTCAATGAGGGCCGCTGGTGAAACCACCTCGACCGGATCAGAGAAAACAACAATGTTGAATTAGGTCTGCCCTTGCCTTGAAAAAATTCGCTTGCCCCTAGCTTTCCCAAAATAAGGGGGCTATCCGAGCTTGCACTGCCGCTAAAAGAGAGATACATGTTAGACCCTCTCAATTTCTTTCATTCAAAGGAGGGTACAAGCAATTTGACCGAAGGGGACCAACGTTTCTACTCTTCCACTGAGGAGCCGTTTGCAGCAAGAAGCAAGGGATATCAAGAACGGCGGGAGGTCACAGATAATTTACCTATTCATAGAGTGATCCTATGATCGATATAGGATATAGACGATCTCTTTATTTATTCGATTCTTTTTCTAAAAAGAAAATAAAAATTGCATTAGCACTACATCGTTTCGTCAGCCAAACACTTGCGTAGAAGGTCCAACAAAACAAGGACTTAACTTTTCTATCTTTCTGAATCGAACTATGCCTTTTCATAGTTATACTTTTAACAATACTTTTCACTAACTACAAATCCCAAGGTTCCCTTCCTTTACGGAATAACTCTTTGGTGTGTTTGTAGTCATTTTTAGCTTTCTATTATTTATAAATTTTGTCAATTGTTTTTTCTATAATATCAAAACCTGATAATCAACTTTCTCCTACTTCAACAAACATATAATTTTTTTGAACTTTTGACATATCAAACTTCAAATGATCCTACCTAAAAACTTGTCTATTGTTGCTACTTGAAAATTCCATGAGAGGCAGGTGATTATTCCAATTATCTCTCAAATCTATCATGCAAGCTCTTAATATATTATCTATAAGAGTTCAATAGTTCTTCACTTTGTCCCTTTGTTTGTAGATAATAAATCATATTAAGAATCAATCATGTACCCATGCCTTTCTAAATACTCTACCATAATCAATACCTGAAGCGACTTGCTTTATCCGATATAATAGATAGTGGCACTCCATGTAGTGATATAATCTCATCCATGTGTAGTCGGGCCAATCTATCCATGCAAAATTTTTCTTTCATTGGTAGGAAATGAACAGACTTGGTTAAGCCTTTAAACAACAACCTAAAGTTTATTATTCCCTTTCCTTGTTTTAGGAAGTTTTGCTATGAAATTCATAGTTATCATTTCGACTAGAGTTTGATTGATGAACTGAAATGAATGATTCCCTGGAATGTTGCGATTGACATTCCTCCCTATTTCTTACTGAATAGGTTGATCATGTTGTGGAGATGCACGAGGATCATCAATTAATTAAAATTATGGGTTTGGTTTAAGCAGAAGATTGTCATGAGCTAGGTTAAACCGGGAACTTGTTGTTGTTGAAGTTGAGGGTTCTATTACGAGAATAATGGGAAAGGGATATCCCCTAAAGGTTGTTCCCAATGTGGAGGAGGCTAGGTTGCTAGAACACCTTGATATCCTAAGTTATTCATTCAGATAAGTGGATTGCTATCTAGTGTTTTGGAAAGCCCTCGAAGGATTTAACTTCCGTTAGCTAAAGAAGTCCCTTCTTCTCATCGAGTATCACCTCATGGAATATATTTTGTTGAAGTTGTCACCTTTTGAAAGACACAATTATCTCTAGTAGAAAATAACAATGGTGCAATTCTTCCTAAGTATTAGTATGAATATAATCTCTAAACAACTACATTCAATAAGAAATATACACCACTTGAAATTCCTAATGACAAAAACTATAGTAACCTAAGAAGAAGTAAAGGAAAATTTCTTTGTTTTTTATGAGTTTTTAAGTAAATAGTTTAAACTATTACTAAGAAAAGCACCGATTCCCTAACAACGGAGCCATTTTGACTGATGTCATGTAGTCGGTCGCATATATGAGATATCCTAATCACCCTTAATAGTAAAGGTCAAGTAGGGCGTTGAATCTATAGAAAACAATGGATAAAGCCAATAACAACAAACTAAAACAATAAACATATAAAAGAAACTTAATGGATTGATTACTATTTAAGAATTTAAAATTCACAAGCTTAAGACTTGATTTTTAAAGAATCTTAAAGAAAAAGTAATCAACTTCAGATGTCAATTATCTTAGCTTAACTTAGTGAGAAGTCACTACTCGTGACTCTATGTGTGATAAGATCCAGTTAATGATTATAGATCAAAGTTAAATGGATTTATTCATAGAAACAACAATTCAAGAATGTCCTTATGATTTTAAGAATCAAACACACAATGATTAAAATAAATCAAAGTTATATGAGATTAAAATTAGGTTTAAACATAATTGATTCATTTACATAATAAAATCACAAGTTGAATCTAATAGAACTTAAAGGGTTCAAGTTTCAATCCCAAAACAAGGTTACAAACTAAGAAAAATGATTATTTGCACAAAACCATCACCAGAAGTAGATTATAAATGACTTAGCCTTGCATCCTTATTGATTCTTCAACACGAATGGAATTCACATTTGATTTAGAATGTTTTTGATGTTGCAAAGCCTTTGGAATGCAGGAAACTTGCCATTTTTTATCCTTGATTGTTGTTGTGGAAGTGCAATCAACTCTAGGGTTAATACTTTTTTAAACCTCTCATAATTAGCTCAAAATTAATCAAAACATGGGGAAGGTCGTCAATGGTGCGATTAGTGGTGTTGGTGGCACCCCTAACATAAACAATACAATGGTGAATTTCACTGTTCAAGGGTGATTTTGATGGTGTTTCTGACGCTAGTGTTTTGGTGGAACCAACCACTACATCTCCCCTTAATTTTCACTTGCAATATTTCAATTGCTTTTTGTTGATCGATGGTAGGTCATGTAACTCTTTTTTTAGCTTAAGGTATACATATTTAAAGCTACCAAGGTCCCATAACATCTGTATATGCGCTTCTTCATCTCTCATGTAAGGCCCCGTTCCCGGGACGCTTACAGTTGGTAAATCATTTCACATAAAACATATAATTACATTTATCTCAAATAATTATTACAGCAGAAACATTTAAAAATGATATTTTGTTTCAATATAAAGGCTTTTGCAAAACAATACATCGTTATCCAGTTACAAAATATATGTTGCATTACATCACAAAAGCATTATAAAAATGGATGCCCTCCCCAAAGGAGCTGAGTAGCCACCTCGTGCCATCCTCAACAATCATTACCTGCCAACTGGAAAGACATAAAAGTCAGCATTGCAGAGTGAGTTCTAGTTTTTATAATAAAACATACTTTTCTTTCATTAACCGTTCATTACTTTTACGCAATCATACATCATACGTACACATAGATAATATCATCATTATCTTCATCATTCATTCGTTAACTTATGTTCATTCATCATGCGTCATTAACTTTTACATTCTTTTATCATTACATCTTTTCTTTCCATCAAACCATAAACTTTACCCTTCAGTTTCCTAGTACTGGGCCTAGGCCTATGATAGACCTTCTATACGGTGCTCCGCACCTCTGGGCACAGTACCTAATGTAGAGTTTAGGTGTACCATTGCCATGTGCAATACCTTTCTATTTCCTGGTACTGGACCTAGGCCTATCATAGACCTTCTATAACGGTGCTCCGCACCTCTGGTCACAGCACCTAGGGTATGCAGCAATGGTTCTATACAAATGGTCAATCACGAAGAAAGACCCTAATGTGCATCCTCCTGGGGTAGCGAACCCACACACCGTTGGGCTAACACATTTCAATGGCATGTCCCTACATACAAGGCTTGCAAGACTTTCTTTACTTTCCTCATTCATTAATGCATGCATTTATCATGTTCCTCTTTCATTATCTTCCACTTTACGTTACATAATACTTTCATTTTATTCATTAACATTCAACGTAAAGCCACAGGAATGATAAACACACAAAGCAAGGAACATACCATACACAGTCAATAACACCATCATACAGGGCATCCCATACATACATGCATCACGCACAATCATACAACATCACCCACAATCATCAATCACGCACATCACATCGGCATCAATCATGCATCACACACTCTTCACCATCATCAAGCCTATCACATCATCTACAACCCCACGGTCAGAACCTACATCTGCGCTTTCTCGAGAATTAGAAAATAAACTATGATCATTCAGGCGTATGGACCCTATTCAATCTCATGGTCTTCCATGCGTATGAGAACACTTAGGCGAATGGACCTCCAGTCACATAGCCTCCAGTCGCATGATTTCTATGCGCATGAACCTCAGTCGCATGGTATTCGGGTGATTGGACCTTAGTCGCATGACCTTCGTACGGATGACCCTCAATCGCACTCATTTCATACGAATGAACCTCAGTCGCACGACTCACAAGTGTATGGACTCTAGTCGCATGACCTCCAGTCGCATGCCCTTCATCCACATTTCATTCAGTCACATGAACCTCATCTGCATTTCCTTCAGTCGCATAGCCCCCATGCGTATGACACTCAGTCGCATGATTCACCTACGACTGGCCCTCAATCATGTGATTGAACCTCAATCACACCTCATTCGGCCGTATGGCCTCCATTCGGTCACCTAGCCCTTGCTGATGCAGAATACAGTTCATCTCGAACTGCAGCTGCCATTTTCGGCCTCCACACCCTTCCAAACCTCTTTTAAGCTCAAATCAACCATCCTAAACCTTAGGAAAGCATACCATGACACCATTCAAGCACAACCAGCCCGAAATCAAGCCCCACCCATATCAAACACATTCACATACGCATACATTCGGGTTCAACACCCAACTTTTCAAAAACAGGTTTTTGATGTGTTCTAGCCCTAAAATCATTCAAAAACGTGTAAAATAGGGGTCCTAGAACTCACCTTGACAGCCTCGTTGAGTAGAGCTTTGATTCAACCCGCTACACTTCATTTCCACGCTCGAATCCACACGAACTAAGCTTGAGAGCACTTTTCTCCCCCTTTTTTTTTCCCAAATCCGAAAATGGTGAGTGTGGGGGAGGGTGTGGGCTGCCTTCCCCCTTTTATACTCCCACTCATTCAAGGGCTTTCCCGTTTTGGCAAGTTTGGTCCCGCGACTTTGGACTTTATTTGTTTTCTTTCTTTCGTCGGCTTCAAATAAAATTTCCGGCAGTTTCAAGTCCACCCCCCTTATATAGGTTTCGTCCCCGAAACCTGTCATTCCTTAAGAAATTGTGGGCAATACTGTCTCATCTCTTTTTTTTTCGGTCCCCCACCTGGAGTTCAATCAGTCTACGTCGTTTATTGGCATACGACTTGTGTCTATCTTTGGCTGCCTTCACAAAGGCTTTGACCTTTTTCACCTTCTCAGTCGTAGCATCGACCACTTCGACGCTCTCTATCTCTTTACGACCAACATCACCCCAACACATATGTGTCCTACATCTCCTACCATATAGCATCATACCCTTTCGGGGTACGCGGTAGCTTCGTAATAAAATCCATGGTGATGTGGTCCCACCTCCATGCCGGTATATCCAAAGGCTGGATCTTCCCATACGGCTTCTGATGCTCGGACTTTGCTTGTAGACAAGTAAGGCATTTACCCACATACTCCACCACGTCGTGTTTGATACCCAACCACCAGTAACCTTTCTTCATGTCCTCCACCACGTTGTGTTTCATACCTAACCACCAGTAACCTTTCTTCATGTCCTGATACATCTTTGTGGCACCAGGGTGAATGGAGTATCAAGTCTTGTGAGCCTCACCCATAATCTTCACCCGTAGATCCCCAAAACAAGGAATCCACACTCATCCAAATCGGGTTTTAACACCAAGTATGTTTTCACTCAATTCCGCAACCAGACCTCTCATTCTTTTCGAGTTAAGATGATCTTCCTTCAATGCCTCATCTTGAAGCTATTTAACTTGCTTCATCATGTCGGAGGTCATGATTAGCTGATACGCTTTCACCCGAATCGGTTCGGGTCTCTCTTTTCGACTAAGGGCATTTGCCACCACGTTGGCTTTTCCTGGATGGTAATGGATCTCGCAGTCATAATCTTTTATGAGCTCCAACCATCATCTCTGTCTCATGTTCAAGTCATCCTGCTCGAAGAAGTACTTCAAGCTCTTGTGATCAGTGAATATGGTGCACTTCATCCCATACAGATAGTGCCTCCAAATCTTTAACGCAATGACCACAACTGCTAGCTCCAAGTCACGAGTAGGGTAATTGACCTCATAAACCTTCAAGTTTCGAGATGCATAGGCTATAACCTTCCCTCATTGCATTAACACACACCCCAACCCTGAGTAGGAATCATCAGAATAAACCACCAGATCTTCACTTCCATCGGGTAATGACAGAACAGGAGCTTGAGTCAACCTCACCTTCAATTATTTGAATGCCTTCTCTTGAGCTCGACCCCATACAAACTTCATATCTTTCCGGGTCAACTTGGTTAGTGGGGAAGCGATCTTGGAGAAGTCTTGAATGAATCTTCTATAGTAGCCCGCCAAACCCATGAAGCTGCGAATCTTGGATGGCATCTTTGGGGACTTCCATTGCATCACTACCTCCACCTTTGCCGGGTGCACCATAATCCTGTCGGGATTCACCACATGACCTAAGAATTGAACCTCACACAACCAAAATGCACACTTAGAGAACTTGGCATACAACTTCTCCTTTCTCAACGTCTCCAGAACCTCCCGAATGTGACCAGCATGCTCCTCCTCATTCTTGAATAAATCAGGATATCATCAATAAACACGATCACTAACTTATCCAACATTGGCCGACACACTTGATTCATCAATCAACAAAAGCAGCTGGCGCATTGGTTAAACCAAAGGACATAACGAGAAACTCATAGTGTCCATAACGCATGGGAAGAGCTATTTTAGGAATATTCTGCTCCTTCACCTTCAACTTCAACCGATGATAACCAGATCAAAGGTCTATCCTTGAAAACTAACTAGAAACCTAGAGCAGATCAAACAAATCATCAATCCTCGGTAAGTGGTACCAATGCTTCACTGTCAGCTTATTCAAGTCATGCTAGTCTATACACATCCTCATGCTATCGTCTTTCTTCTTCACAAATAAGACCAGAGCACCCTAAGGAGAGATACTCGATCTGATGAACCCCTTGTCAAGCAGCTCTTGCAATTACTCCATCGACTCTTTCATCTCAGTCGGAGCCAACCGGTACGGTGCCTTGGCAACAGGTGGGCACCCGGTATCAGATCAATCTGAAACTCGATCTCTCTGTCAGGTGACACTCCTGGTAAATCTTCTGGGAACACGTCTGGAAAGTCACACACAACCGGTACATCAGATAGTTGTGGTGTTAGCATATCCACATCCTTACATAAGCCAAGTAGGTTCTACATCCACGCCTCATACACTTTCCCGCCACCGCCATTGCGATTACTTTCGGGATCGTCGTGACCTGATCCCCATAAACAGTTACCAAACTCCTATCAAGCGCTGTCAACTGAATCATCTTCTTGCGACACACAATGTTCGCCTCGAAGTCTGCTAACCGATCCATCCTAAGAACCAAATCGAAACCACCTAAGGCTATCATAAATAGTCTAACCAAGAATTCATGACCTTTTAACTCCACATCACAGTCTTCTATTATCTCTAAATCCTAGTAGACTTACCTATGGCGGTTTCTACATCGAAGGGCTCCTCAATACTTCTACTCCTAATGGGCAGCTTAGCACAAAAGGCAGCAGAAATAAAACTCTTACTAGCTTCAGAATCAAACAACACGGAAGCAAGAATTTTGTTACTAGATACATACCTGTCATGACATCGGGGTCCGTCCTAGCCTTCTCCTGCATTATCGTGAAGGCCCTGTGCTCTCTGCCCTTGGTTCCTTGCAGTCCCTATCTATGTGACCCCTTTCACTGCAGTTATAGCACTATACCACCTCACACTCTCTTGCTAAATGACCGGGCCTTCCGCACTTGAAGCAGAGGTTTGATCTCCACCTAAACTATCCAATATGCCCTTTGGCACACTTACCACACTTTCTCGTCCCTGCACCGGACGAATCTACACGCTAGTCCGCCGTCCTGGCCACCTTTTTGTTTAGAATGGCCCTGCGACGTCCAAAATGCTTTAAGTTCTAATTCTTTTCGTCGCTACCCTTCGTGTTCACTTCAGTCGCGCTCGTCTCCTTCACCAACCTAATTACCTCGGTCACCATAGACGGTAGAATTGTCTGCATGACCTGTTGGACTCCTTCGACAACAGCCTCTTTTAGTGTGGTCCTCAGGCTAGCACTATCATTGCCGCCTTCCAGGTGAGGGATCTCGGGCTCTTTGAGTACCATTTCAGCCGCCCTAGCCATGCTTCTTGTGACATGCGGTCCAGCACCACGTCCACCACCACCTTCAACTGACAAAACCTTAGGAGATCTACCACCAGCCATCCTCTACACGCACACTGAAAGATTTAAACATTAACACGGTCATTCAAGGGAACAACTCAGTTTATGTCAAGTATAGTAAGTCCCTAATTACAGTGGCCAGTTGTGATTAGCCACTTACTTTACTCTTCATACCCCAAGCATTACCTGTCCTGACTACATCGGTATTTCAATCTACAAACAACACATAACCACATAACATGCGCACATAATACCAGTTAACATTACGAAAATACCTGATGGCACACAGCTACTCAGACTGGCATCCCTTCCCTTTCCGTCCCATTCTCAGTTTAAGTTAAGGTTTATTTTGAAAATTTACCCATTTCACTTAAACTTTGGCTCTGATACCAACTTGTAAGGCCCCGTTGCCGGGACGCTTACAGCTGGTAAATCATTTCACATAAAACTTATAATTACATTTATCTCAAATAATTGTTGTAGCGGAAACATTCAAAAATAACATTTCGTTTCAATATAAAGGCTTTTGTAAAACAATACATCGTTATCTAGTTACAAAATATATGTTGCATTACATCATAAAAGCATTATAAAAATGGATGCCCTCCCCAAAGAGCTGAGTAGCCACCTCGTGCCATCCTCAGCAATCATTACCTGCCAACTGGAAAGACATAAAAATCAGCGTTACTGAGTGAGTTCTAGTTTTTAAAATAAAACATACTTTTCTTTCATTAACCGTTCATTACTTTTACGCGATCATACATCATACGTACACATAGATAATATTGTTACTATCTTCATCATTCATTCGTTAACTTCTGTCCATTCATCGTGTGTCATTAACTTTTACATTCTTTCATCATAACATCTTTTCTTTCCATCAAACCATAAACTTTACCTTCAGTTTCCTGGTACTGGGCCTAGGCCTATCATAGTCCTTCTATAACGATGCTCCGCACCTCTAGCCACCGTACCTAAGGTAGAGTTTAGGTGTACCATTGCCATGTGCAATACCCTTATGTTTCCCGGTACTAGACCTAGGCCTATCATAGACCTTCTATAATGGTGCTCAGCACCTATGGTCACAACACCTAGGGTATGCATCAATGGTTCTATACAAATGGTCAATCACAAGGAAAGATCCCGATGCGTATCCTCTCGAGGTAGTGTTAGGACCTGGTATTTGAACGAAATACCTGGAGATTAGCGTGTATACCAGATCAAATAGTGCGGAATCCTATTTGATTGGCGATCCAATCAGTGAGAACACACGAAGAATCAATAAAGAATTGAAACTAACGTTAGAAATCGATTGGAAATCGATCTAATGTGTTCTATGAACTTGGAGAATGAATTGGGAGGTTTCTGGACGGCTAGGGTACGTCTGGAATCATAATTGATCGAGAGTCCTTATTTTTCACGAATTGAGTTGTATTTATAGGTTGGTATTATTCAATCGTGCGACTGAACCATTAGTATGGTTCAGTCGTGCGATTGAACCATGCGGTTGATTCATTCGCACGACTGAGTGTTCAGTCGTGCGACTGAGCCAATCTTATGTTACAATCATACGACTGATCTAGTCTCCTGGTTCAGTCGTGCGACTGAGTCATTCGTATGAAGGTGTTCATGCTTATGGTCCATTCGCATGGGCCATTCACATGATAACTTCATTGTTTTAAGTTTGAATGTATTAATTAGTAAACATTATATGTAAACATTCAACCAATCACTAACCTAATTAATTAATTTAATATCAACTTATTAATGAATATTAATCATTACAAATCACAAACACCCAATATCATTTCATTAATCATATCAAATTACACCAGAATCAGATAAACAAGATCTATTACATTTCATATCATGATCTAGGGACATACATGTATCAACAAACTCCCCCTTGGACCTAGATCTCTCTAATCTGTTGTTTCTGCATAACCTCCTTGTATTTCTTGTACTTCTCCTCTGTTGTGACTCCCGTGTGAATCTCAAACGTGAAGCAGAGTCGTATAACATTCTGGAACTGAAGAGCTTGTACAATATCTTGCGTATCATAGAACAGGCCACTTGTATAGCGTATATACATCACTTTCGACAAGTTTGTAAGCCACATCGGGTCGAATACCCTGATAGTATCCATTTTTCCCTCTTTGCTTAAGACTATGACCACTTCAGCTGTTCTCCAATCATAGTACCACCACTTAAAATGTGGAGTGAAATCCTGTGGCATTCCCTGAGTGGGATTCTCAACATTGTGCGTGGAGGATTCCACTTCAACACTATCTTAGGCTTGCCGGTACTGGCATCAAACTCAGACCTTCTGACATACCTCGTAGGCCGTTGGGGTCTGAAGTTAACCCATCTAGTGTGGTACTCCTTCTTTAGGGCAGCCTCAAACCAGCCTGACATCTTCCTCCAGTCAGCATACAAAAGCTTTAGTTTGGCCAGCTGGTTGAGCTCAAACCTGGTAGAGTCTTAGATCATGTGGAAATCTAAAATACTCTATGCCCTTCTCCCTCTTAACTGCATAGACGTTAAGGTCATCAAAATATGCCCATGCTATAATCCTACCTGACACCTTATGATGTTTCTTGACTCTGTAGAGTTTGGTGTAGGAATCCTTCTTTGGTGTAGTAAGTTGGGCTCTAACTTCTTCAAAACATGCAGCCCACTCAGCCTTTCGAATGTCAACATCATCATTTGAGGCTTGGGCTGTGTCTTCTGCTTTCTCTGTTTCTTGCTCCATATTGTTCAAAACCTAATAGTATCGCTGACAAGGGATTCACTCAGATTGGGGACCACATTACCCTCATTGTCAGCGTACTGAGGGTACTCCTCGGCAGTGACATCTTCGATCTTTAGATCATCAACATCGTTGAACTCTTCGTCACTAGTCGAATCGCATGTCGGAGCATCTTTTACTATTTCATCTGGATTTAGCTCGAAAAGCTCTGCGAGTTGCTCATTTGATAAGTCATGAATTATTTCCCCTTCTTCAGGGGTATAATTCACTGAACTCCTGACTATCCCTTGCAGATCAAGAATCATTGTTAGCTGAGACTTGACTTGCTGAAGGGGAGCAACGTCAAACTCATCTCTTGGTAATTTTGATCTGTTTGATTTAAACATTTCACACATAAATCATTAAATCATCAAAGAGAAAGGCATTAAAGTAATATAAACATTAAGTACATTGTGTTCAATTACATGATTCAAATACAAACGAAGATAAATACATAATAATCTAATCTTTACTTTTTTCTTGTATCAAGGTTTCATCACTTGTAGGGGCAGAGGTAGAGGCTGATTGATCTTGTCTGTTCTTAGTCCTGTTCTCTTGACCTGTAGCAGTGGCCGATGCAGGTGCATCCCCTCCTTCTGCTTCTTCATCATCGTCACTCTCTTCATCTTCATCCACATCATCATCATCACTATCATCACCATCTCCCTCTTTAATCTTCAGAGGCTCATCTTTAGATCCTTTAAGTTTGAGAATGATGGTCTTCTTAGCATTCTCCAACTCTTCAATTTTCTTAGCAGAAGTGACTCTATGCTCTTGGAGTTGGGCGATCTCGAGGCTCTGAGCAGCCATTTGCTGGGCCTGCTCCTTGATTAGCCGATCCTGCTCCGAGATCTGATGTGACTACACAACAGTGAGATCTGCAAGCTGTCGGAGCTGTGCAGTCTTCTCTTCATCAGCAGCTAACAGTCGCATCACCATACGGTTTAGCGCTGAAAGCTGGTCCTCTACCCCAAATTGAGGTAGATGAGATCCATATTATGTGCGGGATCAGATTAGGGTCCTGATTGGTGGCTAGTGGTGGTGGTGTTGTGTAAAGATAGGGTTGGGTCTGTGAGATATTGGAGGTGATGTAGGAGTGAAAGATATGGTGGTGGTTGGCATATTTATAGCGGTGGGAGGTGTGGTAGTGGTAGTGGTAGCTGTGGTGGCTGTGGTGGCTGTGGTGGTGGATGTGTGGCTGTAGAAGTGGTAGGGATGGTGGTAGATGTAGTGGCTGTGGTGGTACGAAGTGTCGTCTTCTCTTCTTCTCCTGGCCGTGGGCTGAGCCATCCGTTCTTCCTCGATCCAGTCGAGGTGGATGCTCCCCCTAGAACACGGCTAGTAGACTCAGAAGCATAACTGGGATCTACAGTCGTCTCTCCCGAATCCCTGGGGCGTTCACCACCACCCGAGTCCATACTCGGTGGGAACAACCTTGCTTCCCACGGTCCTCGTCAGGGGCTCCTCATCTGACTCTTCTTCCTCCTCACCAGGTATGAAGTCCTGGTGGAAGCCTGCAGACTCAGCTAAGTCGCCTGTTGGGGCAGACACTGGGGGTATAACGTCTGAAGCTGTGCCCCTCGTTAGAGCAGGCATATCATCCCCAACATCCCCACTATCATCATCGTCTGAATCATGCTCTGGGAGCGACAACCTCTCATCATCTGAATCGCTGTCATCATGACGCCATTTGCGTCTACCTGGTGCCACATATCGTTCATTTGCCAGATGGCCGATCACCTTTTTACCTGGGGCTTTACCTGCTTGCGCCGATACACTCTCATGCGACCCAAAGTCGTGTCATCCATAACCTCTAGGGCAACCACATCATGTTTCTCCTTGGGAAGTAATGGCAGCTCTCTCGTTAAAGATCAGCTGCAGAAATTTGGGATACATACAAAACCCCTCCTTCCCCTTGGCCTCCAGATTCTCCACCAGATACGAGAAGATCATGCTCGAGAAGTTGAAGGGGTGTGTTCAGCACCAGTGCCACATAGGCATTCTGAATCTGGTCTGACAGGTCATTAAACCCACCCCTTCGAGAAGCAATACACTTCAGGATCACATGCGCCAAGTATTTATACTGGGGACATAGGTTGCTCTTGTTGAGCACACCTGAGTTGATGTCCCCAGCATATTTAATCCTGAGGAAGCACCTCTGACTGTAAATGGATGTAGTCTGGTGGGTTGATCAGTATCATCCCTAAAATCAGTACTCTCTGGATGTCAGCTGCTGTAATTTCAATGTCATGACCATGAATGGAGCTCCGTATGCTGTAAGGCTCATGTGAACGATCTACGGAGGCATTTTCCAGAAAGCCTGATGTAACGACCTGTAAAGAGTACACTGTGTGGATATGGCTTTATGTATCCGAGAGCGTCGAAGTAATGCAATAACCTCTGTAAACTCGGCTCCATTCCAAGTCGTATGGTCCAAATGAGCACATATATTGTGCTTTGGATTTATGGACCATCTATCAGCCATTGACCTGAAACACAAGACACGAAACCATTTGTAGTCATACATTCAAAGTTCAGTTCAAGGTGTATAGTTTAAATTCAATCCGATACATTCGTGCGAATGAATCATGCGATGGAGTCAGTCGTTTGTTCTTTTGTGCGACTGAGCTCGTTCGGGTGAATGAGACATGCGACTGAGTCTGCGATTGGTTCAGTCGGCCGACTGAACTCATTCGCATGGTTCATTTTGCCGATTGATCCAATAGCAAGATTCAATCGTGCGATTGAGTTCATCCGAACGACCAATGCATGACCCACTGTTCAATCGCTGAGGTTCGAATCTTGACCTAATTCAAGTAATTTAACATGGTTTAATGGTCCATCAGACTCGCCATCTTGTCACTAATGACCTATTAAACTTAATTTTAACATTTCTTAGTTTATTTAGGTTATTAGGGCATTTTTCAATCCGGTTAATGTTTCATTCGAATAACACAAATTTGACTCAAGATCTTCTGATTTCTATAAGATTTAACTGCAATGTACCTGTATACTTGTCAATCGAATGTTAGAAGATCAATAGCAATGTGAAAACACGATCTCTAGAAATTTTTGGCAGAGTAACAGGAAAGAAAGCGATTTGGGTGCGATTGGGAGTGATGAGTGAAACGCGATCGACTGAGGCCCTTTAAATACTGAACCTAATTTCAATCGGCCGACTGGCCTCATTCGCTCAATTCATTTGGGCGACTGAGGTTCAGTCGTGCGATTGGCCCAGTTAGTCGCTTTCAGTTGGCCGACTGAGTCTCAGTCGGTCGACTGACTCATTCGTGACCTTTCATTGCTTTCTCAATTAACCGACTGGGTCTCAGTCGGTTGACTGACTCATTCGCACCCTGTCATTCAGTCGAAAGGATCATTCTTAAATGCCATTCGGGTGAATGACTAAATTTCATGTCCAGTCGTGCGAATGGGATCCATTCGCATGGTTGGTCCATATTCATGGTCCAATCGTGCGAATAGGTCACACTTAGTAGATTTTCTGCCATTTTGAACATTTTAACTTTTTGAAATAGACATTATGAGTTTTGATCATCTCAGACATGATCATTTTTAACCAATTTAGTCACCTCAGATGTGACTGCTTTAAACTTGAAAATTCATGTGGTCATCTCAGACATGACCCATTCAGTGAGTTGATCCTTATCGATTTCATGATGTAGTCCGGCAAACAAATTAACTAAAACGACTCGCTAAATTAGAAACTTAAACTAAAGACTAAAATTAAGACTTTGTTTTGGCTTTTGTGAGAGATAGAACCTAAGGTGGAAATCTACTGGATTTTGTTCCGGAATAGAAAGCTTCAACTTAGATTGACCACACCTGGACCAATTCAATTTTGGAATCATACAGGCACATCAAATCATTTGGGACTTGTTATCAAAATCTTTCGATGCTCAATTCTTGGTGTTCATCCAGAGTCATTAGCAACTTTAGGAAATCATACTGGAACTCTTAGATTACCACATTGATTTGAACTTTCAAGAATTGCAGCCACAATAATTGTCATATATTTGTCCACTTAATCCATACACAGACTTTTGACACAAACTGGTGATTGTTTTTGGTTTAATTATTTCAACGAACATTTGTGGATCCCACACTTATATGGTAATGAACATTCCTCAGGAGCTTTTGAGCGGTCTACGGGTATTATTACAAGGAGAGACTATTCTTAGAGCTTTCAAGAGAAGCCAGTCCTCCGGTCAGTGCCATCGCACAGCAGAGAGGCGGCAAACAACACTGAATTCTAGAATATCTAGGTTGTGCTTATCCTCAGGTCAGTGCCATCGCATAGCAGAGAGGCACACCACCTATCTCCTTGTTAGAGCAGCTTAATTTTATTTTGCACTAAATGCACCAACAGCATACGTCATTGGCTTGATAGCATTTTTCTTTCATTTTTCCGTGCTTTGCTCTATTTATGGTCATCCGCACACATTAGTGGCGTTAACATGCTCATTACCCCTTATGGAATATTGTTGATTGTGTTAACCAGTGATGAGATAGGAGCCCACAGTCAGTTGAACCACTTAGTTGATCTTGAGATCACCAGTCAGGTCTAATCATCTATTGTGTTGAATCTACCGACATATCTATTGTGATCTAGCAACCTCTAGGTCTACTCTCCTTGTGTTACCTTAAGAGTTACCAGTTTTTCTATCATATTCCTTTTATATTGCTTAGACTACAACACAGACTTATACTTTGAATTTTTGCACCTTTTCTAAATAAAAGTTCAAATTCCCTCTTGATTTGTTCCTGTGTACTATCATATTCCAAAGGGTTTGATCGGTCACAGATACGATCTACCTTATATCAGCTTTCCACCCCTTCTACCGTTTTTTTTTTTTTTCCATGTTGCTTGCTGACTTATTCTCCCCCTAAAATACTAAAATCATAACTGGTTTCATTATTTCAGGATTTTAATAATAGCAAAATAACATAAGTTTAATTGTAAACAGACTCATTTAACCAAATAACTCAAATAAAATGAAAAATTAAATAAGCTACATCAGACTATGCATGATCATCATCAGGAATAACCTCACTTTGCTTTTTAATGCCGTTGACCTCTAGCAAGTATTGAAAACGTGGTTTATCAAAAGCTTTAGTATAGAGGTCAGCGCGTTGAAAATCAGTATTAATTTTTACCACATCAATTAAGTTCTTTTCAAAACAATCTCTTATAAAATGATATTTAATACCGATATGTTTGGTCTTAGGATGTTGGACCGGATTTTTAGTTACTGCAATAGCAGCAGAGTTATCTACAAAAATAGGAGTAGAACAGAACGTTAAACCGTAATCCCGCATTTGCTGTTGAATCCAGATGATTTGTGAACAGCAACTTGCAGCAGCAACATATTCAGCTTCACAGGTTGACAATGCAACCGATGTCTGCTTCTTACACTGCCACGTAATTAATCTTCTCCCAAAGAATTGACACCCTGCTGATGTAGACTTGTAGTTCATCTTGCAGCCTCCTAATCCGAGTCACTATCGCCGTGAGCTCAAAGTCATCATCATGAGGATACCAAACCCAAGTGTGGGTGTACCCTTTAGATAGCGAAAAATCCTTTTGACCCCGATCAGATGATTGACCTTGGGTTTAGCCTGATATCTAGAACATAAATATGTCGCATACATGATATCAGGTCTTGAGGCAGTGAGATACATGAGGGTCCAATCATTCCTCGGTACATCATGGCATCTACAAGATCTCCATTTTCATCAGGTGCTATATTGTGATTCGTAGCAAGTGGAGTCCCAGCAGCAGAAGCATTCTCCATGTCAAAATGACTGAGAATGTCTCCTACGTACTTGGTCTGATGTAGGAAGATCCCATTTGGTGTTTGATCCACCTGTAGCCCGAGAAAGAACTTCATCTCCCCTATAGCACTCATCTCAAACTCTTTCTTCATAACTGCTTTAAACTCTTTGCATAAATCTTCGTTCTTTGAACCGAAAATTATGTCATCAACATAGATTTGTACGAGCAGTAGGTCGCCATCTTTTTCTTTAATGAACAGCGTGCAGTCAATGACTCCCCTGCGAAAGCCGTGTTTCACAAGGTGAGCCGAGAGTTTTTCATACCAAGCCCTTGGAGCTTGATGAAGCCCGTATAAAGCCTTGTCGAGCTTGTAGACTCTATCCTGATGATAAGGATCTTCAAATCCCTCGGGTTGACTGACATACACTGTTTCTCTGATTTTCCCATGAAGAAATGAACTCTTCACATCTAATTGATAGACTTTAATTTTCATGTACGATGCATAGGCAAGGAAGATACGAATGGCTTCCATCCTTGCCACGGGTGCAAACACCTCATTGTAATCAATTCCCTCAACTTGGCGAAAACCCTGAACCACCAGTCGAGCTTAGTTCCTAATAATGACCCCTTGGTTATCTTTCTTGCATTTTAAAACCCATTAGTGCCAATGACCTTAGCACCTTTAGGTCTATCAACCAGAGTCCATACATCTAACTTCTTGAACTGAAGAAGTTCTTCTTGCATGGCACTCACCCACGCCCCATCATTTAGTGCATCACTGATGTATTTTGGCTCAAACTGGGATACAAAACATCAATAAGCACCATCATGATATATCATCCCTTTTCCATAACTAAGGCGTAATCAACTGAGTATAGCTGATTTCGGGTTTGCACTCCCGATCTGACATCCCCAATGACATTGTTTAGGGGATGATAGACGTTTAGTCGTGATCCTGGAGTAGTAGGAACAGCTACCTCAGACCCAAGATATGAACATTTGGATCTGCATCTGAGGTGGTCGGAGTTTGAGGCTCTGAAGTCGAAGGTGTATCACTGTAGATGCTTGTGGGCTTTCAGGAACTGGAACCTGTTCCTCCTGACTGTTTTGGTTATCTTTTTCAGCTTCATCTTCAGAGGAGGAGTCACTGTCATCGACTACTCCCCCTGACTGATAGATGATTTTCCCGGTGAGCTATATTTGGTGGATTCAAGCTATCATACATCATTCGTGTAGTTAACTCATCATCCGAGGGAGAGAGAGGAATGTTGAACGACTTGAAGAATCCATCATAGTCGAAGAAGTAGGCGGGTCCTTTGCCAGGTGGTGTGGTAAATCGCTGAACGTCAACATTACACCACACTTCTACTAGACCCGTGAGTTGTTGTAAACTCGCTTGTTAGGTATGTTGTATCCTAGAAAGATGCCTTCATCTGCCTTCTCGCTGAATTTACCTTCTTGTGTCTTCTTCAGAAGTGTGCACGGTGCCCCAAATGGTTCGAGATACTCCAAGTTCGGTTTGCGTCTTTGTAGTAGCTCGTAACATGTTTTACCGTGGCGCTTGACTATCAGGACCGATTCAGTGTATAACAAGCATTCGCCACTGCCTCATTCCAGAATTGGATAGGCAGTTTCGAGTCTGCCAGCATAGTCCGTGCTGTCTCTATCAAGCTTCTGTTCTTTCTCTCAGCAACGTCATTCATCTGAGGTGTGTAGGCAGAAGTGAATTGATGCACAATTCCCTTTTCCTGCAATATGCCTCCATCCACTGTTCTTGAATTCCGTTCCGTTGTCTGAGCGTACTTGTCTAACTTTCAACTTGTAGAGAGATTCCAGTGTGGTTACCAACTCCTTGAATGATTCAAATGTTTCTGATTTGGATTTCAGAAACATTACGCAAGTGAACCTTGAGTAGTCATCGGTTGACCACAAACAGTACAAGTCGCCTTCAATGCTCTTTGTACTGATTGGACCAAACAGATCCATGTGAAGAAGTTCAAGAGGAAGTTCTATTGAATTAACTTTCTTTTCCATATGAGACTTCTTTGTCTGCTTGCCTTTCTTGCAAGCTACACAAAAATCAGGAAGCTGAAAGTTCTTAACATTAACTCCTCTCACCAGATCCTTCTGAATCAAGTGATTCATCTTCCTTTGACTAATGTGTCCCATTCTCCTATGCCAGGAGATGGAATCCTTTTCAGTAGCTTTAGATAGAAACACTGAACCTCATGGTCCATTGTAGAAGCTGTTGACAGATCCAAGACATAAAGATCTTTATATCTTGAAGCAGTCATCAAAACTGGTCCTCTGGGATCACGTAGTCTTTCTTCAGTACGTAACACTTCTTGTTGTCGAAGATGACTTTAAATTCCTTATCACATATTTGAGAATAGAGAGTAACTTGTTTTGAAGTTGCTGGACGTAGTTCACCCTATCAAACTTAACTTTCTGATTTCCAACTTCTCCCTGAGCTGTGATATAGCCTCCCTTGTTTCCAGCAAACGAAACATGCCCTCCTTTTATTTGCTTGACGTTTGATAAAAGAGCTCTGTTTACTGTCATGTGCCTGGATGCTTCGTTGTCTACTATCCACGTGTTAGTTTCAGCACTGTATTGAACAACCTGCACATACAAGGTAAAAGATTAGTTTAGGTTAGGAACCCAAGCCTTTACTGGCTTGGGTTTCCCAGAGGCATCGCACATCATAAATTCAACCCATTGAACCTTAGAGGGTGAGGGTAGCTCAGGTTCCTTCTTGTCATCACTATCAGACATAGAGATTGACTTCTCTTTCCATAAGCCAGATTTGTGCAATGCCTGTTTGTGATAAACAGTCGACTGGCTAACGAGTTGAACCTTCTGTTCACTAGTTCTTCTAGGTGGAGTTAAAGAGCTCCTTTTAGAAGACCTAGGTTTTGAGTCCTGAAGTTCAATCTTCTTCTTCTAGGTGTCTGATAATAAGAACAATAGAAGCAATGTGTCCACATTCTCCACAGTTGTAGCACGCCCTGCTATCAACTTTATGATTAAACTTTCTTTGTGGAGACGTGTGTGACACTCTAGTAACATCACCCACTTTAGGTTTTGACTCTGGTTCTTTTGATGTTTTCACTAGTTTAAAACAAATTAACTGATTTAACCTGTTTGTCATCCTTTTCTTTTTGGTTAATTGGTCTTTGACTTGAAGTATGTGAAAGATTATCCTTAAAAGCCCTTTTAGGTTCTGATTTGACTCTGTTTGACCCTGACTTTAAGTTAACCTTTTCAAATTCCTTTTCCAGATTAACACAAGGCAATTTACCCTTTGCCTTTGAAGTGGCCTCCTTTTGTTTGTTTCCGGAGTCAATAGATGAACATAAGGAATCTGGATCACTAACAAGAGGAGTAGACACTACATGATCCTTGATGGGATTACTATTTACTGGTCTAGTCTTAGTGTTCATTAAAGTCTCAGATGGTGGTGGAACCACTTTGTAACCCAATCCCTCCCCGTTGTTCCTGTCTCTCACTAAGTGTTGGACTATGTGTGAAGAACTAGTCCAACTATGCAGTTTCTGTTTTGATGAATTTACTTCTACTTCTAGAACTGCCTTTTGCTTCTTAGTGTCTTTTAAGGAGTTTAGATAGTACCTAATGTCATTAGCTTGGTTAAATGCAACTACTTCGGTTTCCCTAAGCTGTTTAGTCAAAAGGTCTATCTTTTCTTTATAACTATGCTCATTTTGTTTTAGTACCCTATTAGCCTCAGTGCATAGTTGCAAATCTTTTACTAAGTTATCATTTTGATCTAATAACCTAGTAAAATTTTCATCTATGCTATTCCTTAAAGTATCACAATCAGAACAAGCATGATTATTAAACATTTGGTCAGTAGTACTTACCTGAGTTGATTCAGAAGAGTTAGCCATCAACGCAGCATCAAATGTCTCTGGTTCTGGTGATTCTGTCTTTTCTGTCTCTGACGTGGTAGTATCCTCTTTAGGCTGGTAACTGACCTCGGTTGCAGTTGCTTCTTCACTATGTGACATCGCTATCTCAACTGCTAGATCTCCTTCACTAGCAGAATCACTGTCAATATCTACTACACTTGCAATGTTTGATTTCCCTGGTGAGACAAACCTAAAGCTCCAATCCTGTCCTTCATCATCATGAGCAGTCAAGGCTTTTGGATCCTTGTTTGATGAAGTAGAACTGGTAGCTTGCTTGTCTTGACGAGTGAAGGACGAGAATGGGTTCCCGTTACCCGTCTTCTTAGGCTTGACACATTCTCTTTTGAAGTGCCCCTTCTCTCCACAGTTGAAGCAGGTCACTTTGCTCTTGTCAAAGCCGAATGTGGTGTCCTTAGTCGCTACTAAGTTCTGTCCGATTTGTTTTACAAACTTCTTTGCCCTCCGGACAGCACTGGCTAAAGCCCACATTATATCCATTCTCTCAAGCTCCATTTCGTCCACCTGCTCGTAGTCCTCGTCTGCCAAATGGCAGTTTCCAATCTTTCCAGCAACCAGTTCATCATAAGAATGAACCACTGCTGCCAAAAGATCCATGTGCTCTCGAGCTACTTCCACAGTCACATTACCGAGGTTCTCGGTCTTCAGTCTAGTAGCATTTGCTTCAGATCCAATGTATTGGGTACAAGAAGACCCCGTTTCTGAACCTGAAGGAGGTGCATGTGTAGGACCCGATGAGCTAGACACAAATGCAGTCTGGAGAGGTGCTCCAGATGTCTTAGCTTGAGGCGTCGCATTGTATAAAGCTGGATTTTGATTGTACGTAGACTTCTGAGCTCTGTACTTCATTCTAAGTGATTCTTCTCGCAACTTAAGAATGAAGTCATTAATATCCAGTTTTGCCAGCATTCTATTCTGTCAAAGATTAGACACGAATGAAACCCATTTTTCAGGCAATCCGTCTACAAAATTAGTAACTTTCTCTTCCATGGTAGTAGCCACCCCATGTGTATGCAGTTCACTCATCAGATGGTAGAATCTATCTATAACATCATCCAAACTCTCGTTTCCCATCGATGAGAAGTTGTCGAATTCCTTCTTTAACTCCTTATCCTTGATTGCCTTCAACGAGGCATTCCCGTCGTACCTCTTTTCTAGCTCATCCCATAGTTTCTTGGACTGCTTATTCTCTGAGTATTGGTGGAATATGTCTTTATGGATAGATTATGTAATCAATGCATAGACCCTCTTCTCTGCATTATATTTGACTTTCTGCGCGTCTGTCATCCCTCCTAAGGTTAACTTTACTCCATCGGCTCCCACCGGTGTACTATATCCAATCTCGATGGCTTCCCATAGATTCGGATCCACTCCATTGATGTAGATCTCAAAACGTTGTTTCCAGTGGGGAAACTCATCTAACGTTAAAAGCTTTGGTGGTTTATTATGATTACCCACCTCACTCTCAAGTAACAACAGGTTCTGGATCCTTGAGTCCTTCCCAGCAGTAAAGGCTGACATTTGATCTTCCATTGTGAATAACTTTAAGTCTAATAAACAATTGTCACTGGGGCGACTGAAGGGTGCGAATGGACTAGTCGTGCGTATGAACTCTATGACTGGTTCAATCGTGCGGCTGAACTAAGTGATTAGCTCAGTCGTGCGAATGAATCTGATGCGTATGAACAGTACGACCGAACGGTTCAATCGTACGAATGGAGATACGACTATGTCCAATCGCATCTGAGCAATGCAAATGAGGTCCATCGTGCGAATGGCTCACTCGTGCGACTGAAGCTGCTGTTATGCAAAAATTTCTAGGTTAAACGTGTTTTAGCCGTAAAAATTTGAACTTTCGCAAGGTTTAATTGCCTAAGTCTGTAGAAACCAAACTTTGATGAGCAGGGAACGTCCAAGATCACTTTTGACACAAAAGATTGCATTTTTAGTGCAAGAACACAAACTTTTTATCAATCTTGATTGAATCACACGTAATCAAGAGCCAATGCTCTGATACCACTTGTTAGGACCTGGTATTTGAACGAAATACCTGGAGATTAGCGTGTATACCAGATCAAATAGTACGGAATCCTATTTGATTGGCGATCCAATCAGTGAGAACACACGAAGAATCAATAAATAATTGAAACTAACGTTAGAAATCGATTGGAAATCGATCTAATGTGTTCTATGAACTTGGAGAACGAATTGGGAGGTTTCTGAACGGCTAGGGTACGTCTGGAATCGTAATTGATCGAGAGTCCTTATTTTTCACGAATTGAGTTGTATTTATAGCTTGGTATTATTCAATCGTGCGACTGAACCATTAGTATGGTTCAGTCGTGCGATTGAACCATGCGGTTGATTCATTCGCACGACTGAGTGTTCAGTCGTGCGACTGAGCCAATCTTATGTTACAATCATACGACTGATCCAGTCTCCTGGTTCAGTCATCCGACTGAGTCATTCTCATGAAGGTGTTCATGCTTATGGTCCATTCGCATGGGCCATTCGCATGATAACTTCATTATTTTAAGTTTGAATGTATTAATTAGTAAACATTATATGTAAACATTCAACCAATCACTAACCTAATTAATTAATTTAATATCAACTTATTAATGAAATATTAATCATTACAAATCACAAACACCCAATATCATTTCATTAATCATATCAAATTACACCAGAATCAGATAAACAAGATCTATTACATTTCATATCATGATCTAGGGACATACATGTATCAACAGGTAGCAAACCCACACACCGTTAGGCTAACACCTTTCAATGGCGTGTCCCGACATACAAGGCTTGCAAGACTTTCTTTACTTTCATCATTCATTAATGCATGCATTTATCATGTTCCTCTTTCATTATCTTCCACTTCACGTTACATAATACTTTCATTTCATTCATTAACATTCTACATTAAGCCACATGAATGATGACATACAAAGAAAGGAACATACCATAAACTGTCAATAACATCATCATACAAGGCATCTCATACATACATGCATCATGCACAATCATACAACATCACCCACAATCATCAATCACGCACATCACATCAGCATCAATCATGCATCACATACTCATCACCATCATCAAGCCCATTACATCATCTACAACCCACCGGTCAAACCTACATCTGCACTTTCCTGAGAATCAAAAAATAAACTATGATAATTCGGGCGTATGGACCCTATTCAGTCACATGGTCTTCCATGCATATGAGGACACTTAGGCAAATGGACCTCCAGTCGCATGATTTCTATACGCATGAACCTCAGTCGCATGGTATCCGGGCGAATGGACATCAGTCACCTAACCTTCATACGGATGACCCTCAATCGCACTCCTTTCATGCGAATGAACCTCAGTTGCACGACTCACAAGCGTATGGACTCTAGTCGCATGCCCTTCATCCTTATTTCATTCAGTCGCATGAACCTCATCCGCATTTCCTTCAGTCGCATAGCCCCCATGCGTATGACCCTCAGTCGCAAGATTCACCTACGACTGGCCCTCAATCATGTGATTGAACCTCAATAGCACCTCATTCGGCTGTATGGCCTCCATTTGGCCGCCTAGCCCTAGTCGATGTTGAATACAGTTCATCCCGAACTGCAACTGCCATTTTCGGCTTCCACAACCTTCCAAACCTCTTCTAAACTCAAATCAACCATCCTAAACCTTAGGAAAGCACACCACGACACCATTCAAGCACAACCAAGCCCGAAATCAAGCCCCACCCGCATCAAACACATTCACTTACGCATACATTCGGGTTCAACACCCAACTTTTCAAAAACAGGTTTTTGATGTGTTCCAGCCCCAAAATCATTCAAAAACATGTAAAAGAGGGGTCCTAGAACTCACCTTGACAGCCTCGTCGAGTAGAGCTTCGATTCAACCCGCTACACTTCTATTTCCACGCTCGAATCCACACGAACCAAGCTTGAGAGCACTCTTCTCCCCCCTTTTTTTTCTCAAATCCAAAAATGGTGAGTGTGGGGGAGGGTGTGCGCGGCCTTCCCCCTTTTATACCCCCTCTCATTCAAGGGCTTTCCCGTTTTGGCAAGTTTGATCCCTTGACTTTGGACTTTATTTTTTCTTTCTTTCGTCGGCTAGAAATAAAATTTCTGGGTGTTACATCTCAGCTTCCAATTGGCACACTAATTCTTTCATATTTTTCATGTTTACCTACAAGAAAAAGTATAGTAACTCTTCTTGTGACCTATCAAGCAAAAACATAAAAATAAAGTTTCTAAACATTAAAGTTTCACTATTTGATGAGGATCCCCACACTTACCTTTCGCTTGTCCACAAGAAAAGATGAATTGTAGTTTATTAACCTGTCATTACAACATACATTACTAATAACTATTCATTCTTGGATGATGTCCAAAGTCATACTCAGCTCAATGTATTCTTTCATGATCAATATTTGTATTTTAAAAATAAACCATCTAACCAATGCTTACAAACCTTAACCCCCTCCCCACCCCCACCCCCACACCCCGATGAATACAATGCTATTTTTCATCATTTACCCAAATTACACATGAATCAATAGGTATGGAATCCATGAGGTAGTAAATTCTCCAACTTTAATTCCTACATCCTTCACCATCCCCCAAGGTAGTTTATGGATTGCATCCACATGTTCTTGTATGCATAATCAATTTCTTTTTTTGCATTCAACAACTTATGTAGGTGGAGTAACTTAAAAATCATGAACATTGCAACTTGCGATAGTACTAACCATAGTGATATGCACACTCCTTGTGCTCTTTAAACTCAAACTTTGATGTTATGGATTTACTATGGTATCATTAAGAAGTTTGCTAGATCTTGTCTTAGTTGAGTCACTTCTTCCACCAATTGACCTAGTTGTTTGGATAGTGCCTCCATCATTAATTTACTATCTCATTATCTTTCCTTATTTTCTTGAGAAAGTCCATGATTTTAGATGAACTACTTGATCTTCCTTGGTTAGTATTTGGTTGATTGTTCCTTTGATATCCATTGTTGTAGCCTACTTTATTAGAACTTTGATTGTTATAAACTGGTTGTTGATTCTAGTATTGTTGTCCTCCTTAATATGGTACCTCAAAATAAGGATTACATTGGTCCATGGTGTTACCATACTTAAATTTTCGATGATTTCTCAAACCTTGATGATCTGTAATAAAATTCATATCATATTTTTTTTCATCACCATATACTTGGTTCTTGTATTCCTCGACTCAACCTAGTTTTGATGGACAATCCACAACTAAATGTCCCAATTAATCACATGCATCACATATTGGAAACACTCGACCACCTTGTGGTGCTTCATTTTATTTATTACAATTTAGATTTGATAATAGTCATCCCACTACTTTATAAGATCTCACTAATTGTTCTAATATGTCACTGGTACTAGTAGTGCTTATAGATCTGGCTATAGCATGTTTCTTCTGCATGTTAGATTGAGCTTGCCTCTTTGAGTTCACTACCATCTTTTCTAAGAAAATCAAATCCACTTCAACATAATTAGATAGGAAAGTTCTACTTATAGCATAATTCACATCCTAAATGTCAATGGTAGATAAGCCACCATAAAATGCATTGCTTAGTTCCAATTATGGAATGCCATCATTAGGGCATTTTGTCAACAATTACTCGAACCTCTTCCAAGCCTTACAGAATCATTCACCATGTTGTTGTTGGAAATTTATAATGTTAAATCATGCATAACTTGTTTGTTAAGAAATGTAATACTCTTCTAAGAATTATTATTGCTTATCCTACCAAGTATAGATGCTTATAGATGGAAAAAATAAGAACAATTGCTTTGCAATATCCTTCAATGTGAGTGGAACAAAACTAGCTTGACATGATCTGGTGTAAATCCTTGCCCTCCAATTGTTCCACACATAGCTTTAAATTAAAGAATATTAAGGTATGGATCTTTAATTCCTTTAGCATAGAAAGATGGAAACATATTTAGGTCGTGTGGCGTCACTTCAACGGATTTGCCAATTGCCATTGTATTTACTATACGAGATGACTTTACAGCAATTTGAGGTCTAAAATGACTCTCAAATCCTCATATTGGTGCACAATGATGAACTTATGGAAGACCAACATTGTGTTGAGGATAACTATGTTAAGGATATTGATTCACTGGTTGGTTCCTCGTACCTTGAAGTAGGCCATGATTAACCATTTGAGGATCTAGGTTAATGTTTTGATTGTATACTCCTTGATGCAGTTGGTAGCCATAGTAATTCTAAACTAGTCTTCATATCTTCCTCTACATTCATCATATCGATTCCCTTATTCTATTCCACCATCCCAAATAAGAACCCATATCCCTTATGTTCTCTTTAGCACAATGTAAGGCCTCGTACCCGGGACGCTTATAGTTGGTCTATCATCACACATAAAACATATGATTAACATTAACTTATTAAAACGTTGCAGCGGAATCATTTTAAAAAACCATTTCATTTCGTATAAATAATCGCTTTTGCAAAATAATATAACATTCATTAAAAATATTGTTTGTTCGCATTACAATGCAAAAACATTATCGCAACATAAAATGAATGCCATACAAAACAAACCAAGTAACCACCTCATGCCATCCTTAACAACATTTACCTGCTAACTGAAAACACATAAAAGTCAGCATTGCTAAGTGAGTTCTAGTTTTAAACAAAAATATACTTTACTTTCGTTTAAAACCATTCTTTACATTATTACGTGATCAAGCATCATACGTACACATAGATAGTATCATTATTATCTTCATCTTTCATTCGTTAACTTTCCTTCATTCATCTTACATCATCATTATCATTCACTTTCATTCATAATCTTCCTTACTTATCTTCCGTTCATTCGTTACTTCCGATGGCATCTATAGTACCCCGAACATTGTGCACGAAGCTGGTTAGTGGGCCTGAGGTCTATCAAAGACCTCGAACATCATGCACGAAGCTAATTCTAGTACCTAGGGCAAGTACACTCATCACTATCACTTTTTTTCATTCTGGACCAATGCCATACGCTATACCCCGAACATTGTGCACGAAGCTAGTTAATAGGCCTGAGGTCAATCAAAGACCTTGCACATTGTGCATGAAGCTGACTCCAGTACCTAGGGCAAGTGGCAAGGATCCCATACGTATGGTCAATCATAAAAATTAGACCCTAGTGTGCATCTTTCCGGGGTAGCTAACCCACACGCAGTTGAGTTAACACCCTTCATTGGTTGTGAACCTCCATACTTCGATTGCAAGACTTTCTTACTTATCTTTCATTCATTAATGCATGCATTCTTTCATTACGTTCCTCTTTTCATTATCTCCCATTTTACGTTACATTATACTTCTCGTTTCATTCATAAAAATTCAACGTAAAGCCATGGAAAATAAATGTACATAATAAGGAACATAAACATAAACATAAACATACAAAACATCACCATACAAGGCACCATCATACGTGACATAACAATCATCATACATACAATAACATATCTCATTCATCATCAAGAGTCAACTTACTTCATCCCCGGGAACATCCCAACTCAAAGCCTACATTTAACATTTTCCCCAAAAATTCGGAAAATATTCTAAGTCTTAGGTGCATGGGCACTATGCAGGCGCATGGCCTTTCAGGCGCATGGGGAACTTTCAGGCGCATGGGGAACTTTGAGGCGCATAGGCACTATTGGGCGCATGGGCAACACTTAGTCAATCCTAGGCAATTTCTAGGCGCATGGGCACTATGCAGGCGCATGAGTACCTAGGCGCATAGGAATTCCGGGTGTCTAGATACTTAGTCAATTTCAGCCTAATTCTAGGCGCATAGACACTATTTGGGCGCATGGGAACACTTAGGCAGTTTTAACCGTTGGGCGCATGGGCCACTATTTAGGCGCATTGCCAGTCAACTACACTTAAATAACATAATTTAATCCCTAATCCATCCTCTATCATGTTCTAGGCTCATATTTACATTCTAAGCATTAAATCAAGAACATCGCAACATCATAACATCATATATCACCCAAAATCAAACCCACCCGCATACATATTCACACGCATACATACGGGTGAAAACCCATTTTATAAAAATATTCATACATGCATTTCCAACCCCAAATCAGTTTAAAACAAGTAAAAAAGGGGTTCTAGAACTCACCTTAGCAACCTTTGGGTAAGACTTCCTTCAAAACCCGTTTGCTATGAGTTCAACACTTAGAAACCCACCAAAACACACACACCCGAACACATAAACATACAATTGAGGCAAAGGCCGGTTAAGAACACCACAAAACTAAGAATTCTTACCTTTAATTCGAATTTCTTCTCTTGTTCTTCATCAAACTCGAGCTATGTTCTTTCTCTCTCTAAAACCAAAAGAAATGATGTGTGTGGACAACATGGGCGGCCATGCCCACTTTTACACCAACTTTTAAAAGTTTTTGTCCTTATGACACCTTAAACCCCTTAACTTGAGTTTTATAACCTTTCTTTCTTTTCCTCACTTATTATTTTTTCTTTTGAGCCTTTAAAAATAACCGGGTGTTACACACAAACACTACTATTCCAGCTAAAATTTCGTTGATTGAACTAAATAATTCTCTAGAACATCATGGTTGGCATTCTGCCCCGGTTATGCATATTCATGAAGATCATCAACCACTTAAAACATTGGGTGTGGTTAAGGCCTATAATGCCATGAGCTGGGTACTACCTTTAAATGTTTTTTTATAATCCTCTTTGTTTTTTAAAATCTATAAGTAGATAGTCTATGACAACAATAACAAAGTTATCTAAATATCACTTATAAACTCTTTTCATCAAATCCATGAATGCAACTAGAGTATTTTTAAGTCCAAATGACATTAGCGTGAACTTAAAATGTATGTATCTTGTTCAAAAGGTTGTCTCATCGGAATATCTTTCTCATATATCTTCAATTGATGGTAACCATACCGAAGATCAATCTTGGAGAATAAACATGCTCCTTGTAATTTATAAAAGAGTTTATCCATTATTAGAAGCATGTAATGATTCTTGATTGTTTGACTGTTACCTTGGTCAGATCTCGATAATAAATGCAAATTCGTATTGTTCCTTCTTTCATTTTGACAAATAAGATCCATCTTTCACTGTCCGTCACAAATTGCTAAGGTCACTAGTCACGATTAGTGACTAGTGACAAAACCCTAATTCTTTAAAGTTTTAATTTCTAAACCTAAGCTTTCCTGATATATCATTATATAAGAAATTTTCCAAGGTGTTACCGCTATGGTGTAATTGATAATAAAATAATTTGGTAATATTATAACTTGTGTACGGGGTTATGTAACATATTATTATATTCCGTATTGTTTCTTTTGCCAACTTGATGCGCCCACCTCAATTCTATCCATGAGCTTTGCTCCTTAGACCCCACTAGGGCCTGCCACCTCTTGAACCCTGCTCTCAAGGGTTGCCACCCTCGAAGCATCCGCTGCCTTGCAGATGCTTTGGGTCTAAATTATAGTAGTGTTACAATAAAAGTTATGTTTGTTCTTATAACATATTATAGACTATAACACAAGTTATTATTTCCATGACGGTCGTCCCCTTTACGAATGAGTCACGAAACTTGCAAAATGGTTTTATGCAATTAAATATTCAAAATGTAATTATTGCTAACGGTTATTTGATGAGTTAAAATAACTTTATTTTAATAATTAAGTTTAAAAAAATTGTTCTTTTTAACACCAATAAAATAACTATTTTAACTTTTTAAGAGTGTTATAATTTTCCTCCAGAAGGTCTTAGACTCTTGGTGATTCCTCTTCTTTTGTCACTAGGCATGCTAAAGGGTTTAGGATTTTTCCTTTTCCAAACTTCTTAAGATTTGTAAACAAAGATCAAGATTAGGTTAGACTCACCTTAGTTAGTGTTTATATAATGTTTAAATGTAATAGGATTTATGTTAGATTACTTTGTTTAAGTTTTGAATTTTGTGCTTTTTGCTGCCCAGCGAAACTATATTTTCGCTCATAGTCAGCAGACCAGGCTCTCCCGGCGAAACTAGTCATGGGCATGATAGTTTCGCTGTCTAGCGAAACTGTAATCGAAACTAGTTAGTCTATATTGAATTTATTCCACCATTGTAGGCCAACCTTGCAAAAACCCTAATTCGAGATATTATTGTTGCAAGTCTGTAATTGGTGGCTAGAAGCTAATAGAATTCATTTTGAGCTTTTGATCTTAATATTGTTTGATTTTTATTCATTATTATTGAACACCTTTGATGTTATATCATTGTTCTGTGGTTATCATGGATGTTTTTTGTGGATTTTAAACGTGTTTGTAACCTTTCGTATTTTCGTTATCAAAATGTTAATGTCCTTATATTCTTGTAAGGATCAATGTTGTCAATTATGAAACTTGTGGGTTACTTATGCTTACTTCCTTAATTTGTTATTAATTCTTTAAATGGAAAGTAATAATAATGATAATAGTAATAATAATGATAATATAAATAGTAATAAAAAAGTATAAACATAATAATAATAATAATAATAATAATAATAATAATAATAATAATAATAATATAGTAATTTATAAAAGTAATTAAACTTAAAAATGTTTAAAACTTAAGGTAAATTAAGTTCAGGGGGTATTTATGTAATTTCTAAAACATTGATTTAAAGGTTTCTAACACAAAATAACAATTATTAACCACAAGGACCAAATGAGTAAAACTTAAAAACCCAAACCCCCACCCATTTCCTTTAGCCTGATTTTCCGATCGCTGGCCGGCCAAGCCCGGCGCGGCGCCAGGGAACCCAAAACCAGTCCAATGACCGCGGATTTAAAATCGAAAGACACAAAATGATTCATGGGAATGATTCTAACTCGAACACAATGTTTAATTGGGTTTAAACTCGGATATTAAAGAGGATCGAACCTGAAACCGAATGTTCGATCGATTTCCACCTGTTTCAACTCCTGAATTATGTTGATAATCAAATTAATCAACTAGAAACGTTTGTACAATCATTGCAAAGCTTATTGTGTAGTTTAAACAATCAATTAATCGTCTCATCATAACTGAAATAGCCGAATCAACATCGAAACACATTCGGCACCTTAACGTTCAAATCGAAGCTATTTAACAAAGGCAAAGGTGCCTTTCAACCCCTTTCAACTCTCTTTAAACCCAATTTTTTGAATCAATCATTCAATCAACAGTTCCAAGTTTCTTCTTCTTCGCAAACGAACCGATTCAAAACCGAGTATAAACATTACAATTCGATCGTAATCAAGTAAGTTTAATACATTATTATGCTCGATTACACTTAGAGATCATAAGCCCTAAGGTTAATCGGGTTGAAACACTTAAATCGGTGTTCAGTTTGAATCAAATTGAAACTAGGGTTTTTGTGAATTGGGGATTCTTCGAAACTGTATTTTTAAAAATTAAAACCCAACATCTACCACGACCACGACCCTAGTTTACTGGTTACACGCTTGCATTTTGGACGTGAGGTCCCGGGTTCGAACCGGGCACCCTCAAACCATTTTTTTGGCATTTCTAGCTTTTAAAAAACATATGGAAAATTTTCTAAAAAATATAAAAATAGTTTCATAAACTTAATTATTTTTAAAGTTATCCAACGATTTTCTGTAAAATTTATTCTTTTAAACACTTTAATATTTTATTATAAATATTATTTACAAATATTATAATTAGTTATTTTTATAAAAATAGACTCTATATAATAATTAAAATCATTAAATTATTATTGGATCCTATTTTATCTTTAACTAGGGATTAATTATGATAATTATGGAATTTGAATATATTTTATTATTAAATTTCACAAGTTATATACAAAGGATTTAATTCCTTTAAAATTTTATAAATGTTACTTTTCTTTTATTGGACTAAAGTGTATATATATATATATATTATATATATATATATAATATATATATATACCTATATATATATATCTATATATATATATATATATATATACAATTTTACAAATTAACTTTATTTATTTATAACCCCCCTAATTATAATACATAGTTCATGTTAAATCATTAATCTCATTATTAACCTTAATATTGTAATATATACATTTAGGTACCTTGTAAAGAAATTCGCTGGAACATCGTTTAATTCTTATTACCATCTTATACACTTATACGTCAAGTGAGTTTCCATGCCCATTTTTATATTATTTCACATCATTTTGGGGTGAAACATGTTAAACTTATCAACTTACACTTGCAAACTTTTATACTTGAAACGCACATACAATTCATCTTTATCTTTTTATCATGGTTATTGGTAGTATTGTGAGTTTTATATGAGATACATTATATGTTGGCAATAATTAACTATTGCTAGCCTGGCGATGTCATAAATCTGTGGGTCTGACAAGCTTATTTGATGCTAAAGCCGATATTATTGCCGGCTCCTGATGACGTATATGTCACACCCCCACTAAGAGCGGAAACACGGGGATGTAACGAGACGGGATCGTCATAACACATGGTAAGCAATAGAGATGCAATATAAGTAATGATGACAAAGCGTGTCATGATGACACCCGACACAAAGGAGACTTGTGTCGTGTTCAGTCAATATTCACGACAACATAGCTATAAGCATAACATGATAAATGATTCACATAAACAAAGGAGATAACATAGTATTGTATTTCCCACAACCCGGGAACAAGTTACAAAAGTATGATGTTGTTTAAAGCAGAATACAAGAACATCCCAAAAAGACAATGTTCCTTAAGTGTGTTTAGTCTCAAAATGCATCCTAGGGTCTCCACTAAGGCAGCACACCTAGATCTTCAATTAGCATTGTCACCTAAAAAGATATGCTCAAAATGGTCAACAAAATTGTTAGCGAGCTCGCAGGTTTAAGTAGTAAATAAGTAATTGATGCTGTATAGTAATTTTTGCGTAATACCGTGTATACAGTTATATGTAAGCAAAATCACACGACATGAGCTTTACAACCAAACCTAACGATGTACACACAGAATCTTGTCGGAATATATTCACCCAAGGCCCGTTCCTGGCTACTGTTGGTACTAACTAGTATACCAACAACAAGGGTGGGGGTGTCAACCCAGTAATACTACCAATACCTATCCGTCGGTTCCCTCACTGGAATTAAATGGTTGTAAAGAAAGTACCACACAACGAACTCAAGCATGTATCAGATAAGTACTCATAAAACAGTAACACATTGATTCCAAGTATGTAAATTGTATGTAAGTTGTACAACATAGAAAACGGGTGAGCATACTTTTTCCCCAAGTTTGTAAATGATTGAAAAGTTGTATAAGCATAAAAAGGGGCCACGAAACTCACTTGTTTAGTGGTAAGTATGAATGATCAAAGTTTACCAAGTGTTGTATGTAATGAACGGTCAAACACCTATTGACAGTTATCGTTAAGCATTAATGATATGTTAAAAAGTATAAAGTAATGTTTAGTTGATTCGGGTTGTATCGGTTCAGTCGCGTGTAACACACACAAGCTGACACACGTATTAGATCTTATGTAGATCCAAGTACTAGAAACTGTCGCCATTGCCGGTGATATTGTGTAAAAGATCCATCGATAAGAGAAGTATTTGTTAAATATTAGTAGTCATAAATGGGTTGTTGATAATTGTAAAATGTTAGGTTGGTTTGATTTGGAATATTATTTGTAGCCTTGATTGCGTTGACTTTAATCTTTGTGGTCGAGCAATGGCAATCATGTTGATGTTACCTTATCATCACACGACATTCAAGAAGGAAATTCACACACACAACATCTTCAATCACACAACGGGACTAGACGCACAACTCAACACTCCATTTGCATGAATCAACCCTCATTCGTATGAATCAGCTTCATTCGTACGATTGAACCTTCATTTGTGCGACTGGCATTCAGTCGTACCACACAGCACCCAATCGCACGACTCAACCTCCATATGCACGAATCAACCTTCATTCGTACGAATCAAATTCATTCATGTGATTGAACCTTCATTCATGCGATTGGCCTTCAGTCGTGCGATACACGCACAATCGCACACATTCATTCGGTCGCAGACTCAATCGCATGCATACACTCATCCGCATTGACTCAATCGCACACATTCATTCGATCGCACGACTCAGTCGCATGACATACCCAGTCACACAACTCAGTCGCCCGAATGACTCAGTCGCACGACTCAGTCGCATGACTCACCCAGTCGAACGACTCAGTCTCATGACAGACCCAGCCGCCAGAATGGCAGATTCACGACTACAGCGATGCAGAGCAGCCTTCGGCTGCTCCGAGCATGAGGTTTACACAACAAGGACTTCCAGAAACACACTACAAACATACACAAACAAGAAGAACACGCAGAAAGACATCACACGCACCCACGCGACCACATGTGTTCGTGTTGGACCCGAACACCCGAAACCCTAAGTGGACAGTAGTGAAAAAGCAAGAAAAGGGACAACCAAGGTCGTCTACCTGCAAGAATGGAGTAGACTCGGTTGTAGTCGAAGTCTAGACGAAGAAAACGTGACCAAACGGGGTGGTTTTGGTGCAAGGAAGAAGATAAAAGTGAAGAAGAGGATGAAGAAGAAGAAGAGGAATGAAGAATGAAGGCTAGGGCTGGAAATAGGGTTTATATACCCAGCCCTAGTTTGCAAATTGACACACTTGGTCCCTGCACTTAGCCCCCGAGTTTCTCAAATTTGTTTCGGTTGAAAACGACATTAATAGGTTATTTATATTGATGATAAAAATGTATTTAATGATAATTGGTATTTTAAAATGGTTTTATTAATGACAACAATATTATATAAAAACAATGTATTTAGTGATAACGATGGTGAAATTTGTAAAAGTTTTAAGCGTATCATTCGTTAACGATAAGAACACAAGAATAAGGACGATAAAGCAAGTATGGTATCCACACGAATAGTTAAAAAAGATGAGAAATGAACGATCAAGGAAAAGTTAATGAAAACCGCGTTAATTGATGGACCTTGTGGTGACGGATGTCACAGTATACTTGTTCATCATGGGAACCAAGTACACTTAGCTAATCGTTATAAACTTGTAAACTTATTCTTGGTCAAGGTTTGATTATACTATATGTGTTCTATAAACTTACATAATTCATAACCATTGACATGAATTGCTACTTGCAAATCTTTTGATATAGTTATGTGTACTTACCCATGGAAAGTCACCAACTTTCATAGTTGTCCCCTTTATTTTTAACATGTTTCAGGAAATGCTCAAGTTTGATGATCACTTGAAGTGTGCTCATATTTAGGATTTGGACCTAGAAATAAATGAATAATTTATTTTGAATGTTTATCTTATGTTATGTTTTATTCTTGTTTGAGACTTATGGTTGTAATTTGCATTTTAAAAATGACAATAATATTTTTAGTTAATGATAGTGTTATCTGGCTGTGAACAATCTTAACCCTCACATCTCAAAGATTCTGCCATTAAGTTTGAGGTGTGACAGTTTTGATTATCAAGTGCATTGTTTATGTTAGGACCATGTACGTACGGAGTACTAACAGATTCTGCCTAAAACTAGATCAAACAGTGCGGAATCCAATTTGATTGGCGATCCAATCAGTGAGAACGATAACTCGATTGATATAACAATGAACTAAACGTTAAGAATAAGCAGGAACCGATCAAGATCAAAATATGAAGTTGGATTGGCTGTTTAGGACGCTCTGGATGGCTAGGGTTTATGTATATTTGAAGTATCTCTCCAAGTGTCTTTTTTTCTCCACGAATTAAGTAGTATTTATAGGTTTGTAGTTTTCATTCTTATGAACTGAACCATTAGCATGGTTCACTCGTGTGACTGACTCATGCGATTGATTCATACACACGACTAAAGGTTCAGTCGTGCGACTGAGTCAATCTTATGTCTCAATCATACGACTTATCCAGTCTCCTGGTTTAATCGTGTGACTGGTCGATAAGCATGATATATTCATGCGTATGGTCCATAAGTATGGTCCATTAGCATGAATAATCACCCAACTAGGTTGAACACATTACTTAATCACTATTGAGTAAGAACTATGTATAACAACCTCAAACCTATATAAGAAGTTCATACATAAGAATCAAAGATAAATAAACATCAAGGCATTTATCATACTTCATTACATCATCACATTACACATATGTAAGATATGAATGACTTTTACATTTAAGCATATAAACTAGGAACATCATGTATCTACAAACTCCCGCGTGTATCTCAAACGCGACGCAGAGTCGTATAGAGTGTAGACATCTTCTGTAGACAAGTTGGTAAGCCACATTGGGTCAAATACCCTGATAGTCTTAATCTTTTCATCATTGTTCAACACTATGACTGCTTCTCCCGTCCTCCAATCATAATACCACCATTTGAAGTGTGGAGTGAAGTCTTGAGGCATCTCTCGTAAAGGAATCTTAGACATTGTGCATGGGGACTCCACTTCAACACTACCTTAGGTCTTTAAGAGATAGGATCAACTTCAGTCTTATGAATAAAATGTTTAGGTTGTTGAGGCTTAAAGTTGACCCATCTGGTGTGGTATTCTTTCTTCAGAGCTATCTCAAACCATCCCGACATCTTCCTCGGGTTAGCATACAAAAGATCTAAATTAGCCAATCTATTAAGCTCAAAACCATGAAGAATCTTAAGATCATGTGGATATCTGATGTACTCAATCCCCTTCTCTCTCTTTACCGCATAAACATTTAAGTTTTCAAAATAAGCCCACGTGATGATTTTGCCAGACACTTTCTAATGTTTCTTGACTCTATACAGTTTGGTGTAGGCATTCTACTTTGAAGGTGTGCTCTGGGCTTTCATTTCAGCAAAACACGCGGCCCATTTAGCTTTCTTAAGATCAACATTGACATCAGAAGCTTGGGCTTGACTTTCATCTTTCTCCTTTTCTTCCTCTATCACGTTCAGCTTATCAAAGATAGCACTGCCAAAAGTTTTACACAAGTTGGGGATAACATTGCCCTCAGGGTCAGTGTACTCAGGATAGTAATCAGATATGACATCTTCAATCTCGATTTCATCCACATCCTGTAGCTCCTCATCACTTAGACCATCGACTTCGGGAGCATCTTTGATCAGTTCATCTGGATTTAGTCTGGACATATCAGCTAGCTGCTCGTCGGTGAGGTCATGGATGATCTCACCTTCCTTAGGAGTGTAGCTCACAGATCGTCTTACGATCCCTTGCAAATCAAGAATCATAGTGAGTTGAGTCTTGATTTGCCGAAGGGGGACGACATCATATTCATCTGGCTGTTGAGCTTCATCTGTTTGATTAAACGTTCAACACATCACACATAAATCATTAATCAAGACATTGAAACATAAATAATCATTATTTACATTAATGTAATACACAATTCAAGTACAAAATTTTCAAATACATAACATCTAATCATAACTTTTGCCTTGATCGGGTGTCTCTTCAGCTTGAGGAGCTGAGGATGAGGCTCTTTGATCTTGATTTCGCTTGGTGTGCCTCCCTTTGCTGATGGATTTGAGGCTTATACAGGTGCGTCACCTTCTTGATCATCCTCATCCTCATCATCATCATCACCTCCTTTTCCCTTTCCACTTCCTCACGCTTCCTCCTCATCATCATCTTCTTCATCATAAGTAAGCTCACCATCATCATCCACATCATCACCCTCTTTAATCTTTAGGGGCTCACCCTTAGATCCCTTCAGCCTTAGCATAATCTTCTTGTTCTTTTTCTTCAGTCCCTTAATCCTTTTCATTGATGCCAACACCAACTCGTTTTGACTCTTTAGTGCACGGTGAGCTCGGCCTAAAGCTCTCTCATAAAGTGCATTCTTCTCACTGAACTGAGCTATTTGCTTGGCTTGAGCTGCATTTACCACCATCAGCTGGTTTATCCGAGTAGCTCTCAAATCATCAGTTGCGATGAGTTTTAGCATAATGCGGTTTAGGCTTGCCAGCTGTTCCTGTAACCCGATAGTGGGTAAAGTGGAGCCATGTGTCATTAGGGAGTGGGTGGATGTACCAGCTTGTTGAGTGGTGGTTGTGATGGTTGATGAGGTGAAGATGGGAAGAGGAATGGAAGGTGGAATTGTATTGGGTATTGTGGGTGAGGTGGAGGTAGGTGTATGAGTGATGGAGGGAGTATTAGTGGCTATGGGAGTGAGAGTGGGTGATGTGGTAGTGATGGTAGTGGGTGTGTTGGTGATAGTCATAGAGGTAGTGGTGGTAGTGGTTGTGGTGGTGGAAGATGTGATCAATATGAACCTTGGTCTCTTACTCTTTTTGCCGAGGGGTTTAGCCATCCTTTTCTTCCTTGAACCTTTGGCACTAGGAGCTCCCTCTAAGCTGATAGGCTGGTCAGGTGTGAAGTGGGATCAGTGACATGAGGAACATCACCTGTAGTACCAGCTAGGCATCCACCAACCGCCTCTTTCCCTTTCTTGGTAGCCACAATCCGCCTACCAGCTTGCCTAACAAGAGGCTCATCATCTGACTCGTCTTCTTCATCTAACAGAAAGTCAGGGTGGATAGCCGCCTACTCAGATCCACCTGGAGCATCAGAGTTACCTTGTGGAGATAGTGGAGATATAGTAGAAGTGCTAGTGGCCCTTGATTGACTCGGACCAGCAACTCCACCACCTTGACTGTCATCAAGATCATCATCATCGTCGTCGTCTTCATTGGTGGGTACCACAATAGGCTCAACATCGGAATCACTATCATCATGACGCCATTTTGTGCGAGTAGGTGCCACATAATCTTCATTGTCCAGATGCCCAAAAAATCTCCTAACTGGTATATTTTCATCCTGCCTAAGGTGGTAACATCCATCACCTCAAGCACCATTGCATCATCTCTCTCTTTTGGCAGCATAGGAAGCTTCTCTTCTATGATCATCTGTAAGAAACATGGATCCATACAGAAGCCTTCCTTGCCTTTGGCTTCAAGGTTCTCAACTAGATAGGAGAAGAGCATGCTAGAAAAACTAAATGGTTGGTTCAGTACCAGTGCAACGTATGCCTTATGGATTTGGTCCGACATTTCATCAAATTCTCCCCGCCTGGAGGCAATACACTTCAAGATCACATGTGCCAAGTATTTGAATTGCGGACACATGTTGCTCTTGTTTAGTACGCCGACATTGATTTCTCCGGCATACTTGATCCTAAGAAAACAACCACGCATAGTTAGTGGATGCCGCTTAGTTGGATGGGCACCGTCGTCCCCCAAGTCTAGGACTCTCCTTACGTCTTCTTCACGGATCTCAATGTCTTGTCCGAAAATGGAGCTCTAGATACAATGAGGCTCCACCAAGCGGTCAACTGAGGCACTTTCCCAGAAGCCTACTGAAGAGATCTGTATGGTGTGCATGGAGTCAAGATGGCCTTGTAGATCCTCGATCTACGTACTGTTGATCCATATGTGCCTAGTTTGCGGTCTTAATGTAATATGTCTGTCATGTCGTAAATATAATGAACGAATGAGTTGAATGAAACATATATGTGGTTGTTGATCTTAATGTCTAACGTTTTAGTGTATGTTTTAATGTTTATTATTTATTAATGCATATTGAACCAACTATATAGGTCTGTGGTTGTTTGAATAGATTCTAGTCATTGAGAAACATATTCAAACTTAGTCGTATGAAGTCTTCATGCGAATGGACCATGCTAATGGACCATACGCATGAACACTTTATGCTAATGGAGTGGTCACACGACTGAACTAGGAGACTGGATCAGTCGCACGACTAAGACATACGGATGACTCAGTCGCACGACTGAACCTTCAGTCGTGTGATTGACTCAGTCGCATGATTTTGTCGCATGACTGAATCATACTAATGGTCCTGTGGTATGATTGATTAACCCTAACCTATAAATACCACTTAATTCATGGAAAAACAAAACACTTTGAAGAATTCGACTCCTACTTGTACCCAAGCCGTCCAGAACATCCAAGAAAGTCAGTCCAAGTTCATAGATCATTCTTGATCGATTCCTATTCGTTCTCAACGTTTCGATTATTGTTATATCGATCGGGTTAACGTTCTCACTGATTGGATCCCGAATCAAATAGGATTCCACACTATATGAGTTGGTATACATGTAAGTCAATTAGTACTCCGTCCAGTACACGGTCCCTAACAAGTGGTAACAGAGCCAAGGCTCTTGATTTACGTGTGATTTAATCGTTTTGATATAAAAATTGTGTGTTTCACTCAAAAACGCAATCTTTTTGTGTCAAACCGTGTTTTAGACGTCTCCAGGTCACAAAGTTAACATTTTTCCGGCATACGACAATTAGGGTTCTTGAGAAATTTGTGTTTTTGCGTCAAAATACCTTAAACCTTCGAATTCTCAAGATTCAGCAGCTTCAGTCTCACGATTGACTCAATCGCACGACTGAATCCATATGCATCTCTCATACGCACGATTGGACTCAGTCGTTCATCCATACATACGACTGAATTGCCTAGTCTCATTGTTCACTCGCACCTGTCCATTCGTACGAGTTAGCCATTCGCATTGGTTCATTCGCACGTCTGAGCCATACGCATCGGTCAATTGCACGAATTGTCCAATCGCACACCTTCATTCCCACAAGTAAACAATTGTGTTTTAAAGACCAAGTCATTAGTAATGGAGGATCAAATTTTAGCGTTCACCGCCGGAAGGGACTCTAGGATTCAAAATCTGTTGCTTCTAGAAAATGAAGTGGGAAATCATAACAAGCCCCCTAAGCTTATAACGTTAGATGATTACCCATAATGGAAGCAAAGATTTGAGATTTACTTAAATGGAGTAGATCCCAATCTGTGGAAGTCGATAGAGACAGGATATAGCATGCCTGTAGGTGCAGATGTAGTCAAAGTTACCTTAAGCGGTATGACTGACGGTATATGCGTTGCTGACTCAGTCAATTCCTAAGGACATCTTCCATTAATTTTTTCAGAACAAGCAAGCTAAGAAGCTTTTGGATGGATTGGAAAAGAGGTATGAGGGAAATGCATCATTAAAAGCTCTAAAGTCTAAAGCATTGAAAAAGGAGTTTGACAACTTCTCGTCAATGGGAAATGTTGGATCAAGAAGAAGGCTAATGCAACCAAAACTAGATCACTTAAGTTATTTTGGTACTGCATGCAAAGGCTTCCAAAGCTTATCATGGAACTTCCGAAGGTTGTAGAGTTCTTCCGAAGACATAGGGAAAGTCCAACTTCCGAAGACAGAACTCTACTTCCGAAGATAAATGCATACTTCCGAAGTTCAAGACTTCGAAGAATAAAGTGAAGACCACTTCCGAAGTATGATGAATAGAAGAAGTCTCCAAGCCTTGGAAGAAGCAGCCTCTTCCGAAGTATAAAGTGGCTTCGGAAGTACTTACTCTTCCGAAGCCATTTAACCTTTAGAAGATACTGCCATAACCAGTGGACACAAGTATGGTCTCTGACACTCCACTGTAGACTTCTGATACAACATGGCTTCTTCCTAAAGAACCATGTTGTTGACCATACTTTATTCCACTGTTTACCTTTTCATGATAGTACAGTTGCCATCTTTAGTTGGTGACAAAAGGTAAGTCAGGAACATGTCCTGACTACCAAATCTCAGATAAGACTTTATCCGAGATACCTTAAACTATAGTCTTATAGTATAGGCTTTAGCTAAAGGATCCCAGCTGGTATCAAAGTATATCCGGCGGTACATAGTATTATATATAGGTTCTCCTTGTAACTCAAAAAACGATCATCATCTGCTTGTAAGAGTCTTTGTATCTTGAGTTAAGAATCAATATATAAAAGTATCTTGAAAATTATCTTTTTGTGTTCTTAGTTACTTTTCATATTGTGATCAACTCTTATTGATTCTTACCCGAGTGTGATTCTAGGTGAGTTTGAGAGAAAAACATTATCTTTAAGTGACAAACACCGATCCTGCAATTGGTATCAGAGCATCTCAGGCTCTTGATTGCGTGATCTAACCATCCAAATCAACCTGTTTTTCACTCCTCCCTACCACCCACTCACTCAAATGGCCCTTAACAAATCCGAGGTAGAGATGGGAACAATGACAAAAGCTCCCATCATTACTCTTGAAAACTTCAGGTCTTGGAGTAGAAGAATGGAAGGCTTCATTAGATACCAAGACAGCAAAATGTGGAACTCTATTGTCAACGGACCGTACAAGCCAAAGGTGGCTTCACCTGGCAGAAACGGTGCCATGATAGAGAAAGCTGTCGAGGACTATTCTGATGAAGACAGAAAGAAGATGGACATCGATAGCAATGCTATGACTATTCTCATGACTGCAATACCAAACTCTATTATGGTGGGGTTCGAGCATTGCAAGACTGCCAAAGAATTGTTTGATGCACTTGCTCAGATGTACTCAAGCTCCAACGACTCAAAGAAGGACTCACTGAAGCAGCAGTTCGAGAACTTCACTCATATTGCTGGAGAGACCCTTAGCCAGCAGTACTTTAGATACATGGATCTTATCTCTTCCCTTCAGCCTGTGAAGATCACTCCTGAACTTAGAGATCTCACCAGAAAGTTCATGAGTGCTCTTCCAAATGAGTGGACATTCTACTGTGTCTCTATCAAGAGAACATAAAACTTGAACACTCTTTCCATGACTGAGCTCTATGGCATCCTTGATGGATATCGTCTAGAGATGGAGAGTAAGAAGGGCCACCAAACAAGCAGACCTATCAGTCTTCCTGCTAGCAACGCTTTAATTGTTGCTGAAGGCTCATTAACCCCTCAACCTCAGCAGTTCCTGACTTATCAGCAGCCATCCTGCTCTTCTGGTCCTTACATCACTTATCCTGAGACTCCAAGGTCTCAACAGGTTCAACACAAACCCTTCCAGGAAAGTTGTGCCTTTGTTTCAGGAGGTGGACACTCAGGAGATTTTCAATACTGCTTTGATGATCTTAAGTGTTTTAGCCTAGATGATTTAGAGTACGTGGACATTATCAAGCAAATGGCTCTCTTAACTTATAGAGCAAAGAAGTTCTTTGAGAGAACTGGAAGTATTTCCCTCAAAATCCAACTACCAGCAAGTTTGGGTTCGACAAGACTAGGGCAAAGTGTTACAACTGTAACCAACTGGGTCATTTTGCAAGGGAATGCAAGGCTCCCAAGACCAATCCAGGAACCCCATAGGCCTCCACACATCCCTCAACCTTACAGCCCACTGAGAAGCCGACTGAAACAGCCGCAATGGCTCAAGAAGTTGACTGGAGCTTCATGGTACAGGATGTGACTCCTGCTCAAGCTCTTATGGCCGGAACAGATGATGCCCAGGTATATGAACATCTCTGCACTCCAGCCTGTATAGCTAAAGGTAAACTCTATCAAGATTACAATATGGAAATCAGATCTGACATTGAGTCTTTAAATATTCTAAAATCTGATTTTAAAAGAGCTGAATCTGACTATCAAAAGAGAATTGATGAGTTAGAGAAAACTATATCTCTTTTGAAACATGAACACACCAACTACAAGACTCAAATCAAGGATTTGATATCCAAATTGTCTGAGGCTCAAGCCTAGCTTGTCACTGCTGAGGCTCAGGCCAGGAAGCATGCTATCTCCGAGCAGAACTTCCAAGCTATTCTTGCATCATCCTCCGATTCCAAACTCTGTTATCAGAACAAAGGAGGGTTGGGAACCAATGAAATTGCTCCACCATATTCCTATAAGTCTATTAGACAGCCTAGATGTGGTACTGAAGAACAAGAGGTTCCAACTACTGACCCTTTCTTTCCAGAGTTAAAGGATGAGGCACCAATAGTGGCCACCACAGGGAAGGAACATGTAGATGTACCCATCACCTCCTGTGATGATCAAATCCTAACCACTAAAGCAAGAAGAAGTAGAGCGAAAGCTACTAGGAAAACTGCTAAGAAAGTGGCTGAATCCAAACTGAAAATTGACCCCAAACAAAACTGTGTCTTTGTCTCAGCTGGATTCCAAGTGTTAGGTACTTCTGATTCAGGAAAGGAATGTAATACCAGCATTCCTGTCCTACCAAAGGATCAGAAGTTAAAGGGAAAAGTTGCTGATGAAGAAAAGAAAGCCAAGAAATAGCAACCCTCACTTTCCCAAAAGACTAACATTACATGCATCATGTGTGGCCTGCAAAATCACATGGCAAAAGATTGTTACTACAATCCTGCAAGCACATATTATGCAAATAATGTTAGAAAAGAAAGAGTCAGGGAAGGTTTCATATTCGGACCCTTCTATACGGTTCAAGTGTTGAAGAAGGGAAAGCTAGTTTCCAAAGCCAAGTTGCTTTCGGAAGAAACTCCTTCTTCCGAAGGGAAAATGGCTTCAGAAGCAAGAGCTACTAAGGTTCGAAAGAACAAGAAAGCTCCCTTGAAACCACCCCAGAAGAAGACTGCTTCGGAAGAAAAGGTGGTGAGGACTCCTTCCGAAAAGAAAGAAGCTTTGGAAGAAGACCATGCTGCAAAAGCTTCAACAAGCTCATCCTCCAAGATCAGCCAAAGGGTGGACTGGAAGATCAAGGAAGATGCTACAGCCCAAATCTCTTCTTCAAAGACCTCTGTTGAACCCCCATGCATATCATTTGGTTCACTCATGTCATTATCCTTGGAAAAACCCAAGACCAGCAAGGCTTGGGTATCCAAACAAAACTGAAATCTCATCTTATGTGCAGGAACATCCATTTGACAAGAACAACAATGTGTGGATTGTAGATAGTGGATGCTTTACCCACATGACAGGGAACAGGTCTCTCCTTCAACAATTTCAACATTATGATGGAGGTCCTGTCCAGTTTGGAGGTGAGGCCGGAGGATATATTTTTGGCAGAGGGAGTATATCCAATGGTATGTTAACGGTTGACAAAGTTAACTTTGTCAAACAGCTTGAACACAATCTGTTAAGTGTTTCTCAATTCTGTGATCAAAAGCACCAAATGCTTTTCACAGAACATGAGTGCATTATCCTCAAACTAGGGATGACAATTCCTCCGGAATTGGTGATTCTGAGATCTCCCAGGAAAGGGGATATGTACAAGCTTGATATGAACAATGCTTCCCCAATAAGTGAAGTATCATGCTTTCTTTCCAAAGCTGATAGTGATGAGTCAACACTGTGGCATAAACATATGTGTCATGTAAATTTTAGGACAATGAATAAATTGGCTAAAAATAACCTGGTACATGGGTTGCCTGAAAAGGAGTTTTTCTGCAAAGACAACTGTGTTGCATGCCTGAAAGGGAAACAACACAGGAGGTCTCATAAATCCAAATGTGTTAACTTTATCACTACTCCACTACACTTATTGCACATGGATCTTTTTGGTCCCACAAGTATAATGAGCATTGGAAGGAAATCATATTGCCTTGTGATAGTTGATGATTTTACAAGATTCACATGGGTATTCTTTTTAAGAACTAAAGATGAAACTGCTCAAACATTAAAATCTTTTATTTTTAAAATAGAAAATCAAATTGATCACAAGGTTAAAATAATTAGATGTGATCAAGGGACTGAGTTTAAGAACTTCATTCTTGACTCATTCTGTAACTCAAAAGGGATTGCCAGACAATATAGTGCTCCCAGAACTCCTCAACAAAATGGTGTTGCTGAGAGGAGGAATAGGACACTTATTGAGGCTGCTCGAACTATGTTAGCTGATTCAAAGCTACCTCTAACATTCTGGGCAGAGGCAGTCAGCACTGCATGCTATGTGCAGAACATAGTTCTTGTAGTTAAGCCCCCTGGAAAAACCCCTTATGAGCTATGGAACAAGAGGCCACCGTTCATTGGCTTTCTAAGGTCCTTTGGCAGTAGGTGTACCATACTTAACACAAAGGACAATTTAGCAAAATTTGCTAAAAAGTCGGATGATGCTATATTTGTTGGATACTCTTCTAGCTCTAAAGCTTACAGAGTATACAACATTAAGAATCATCAATTTGAGGAGTCATCGAATATAGTTGTTAATGAGCACACTCCTTGTGTTAGGGGGAATGGACCTGATCACATCTTTGATTTAGAATTGTTTCCAAACTATTCTAAACCCTTTTGTGAGAATGCTTCAGCTGGAATAGGTGCTCAAAATGATGCTGATGTTGCTGCTAATGATCAACTGTTTGAGCTTCCCAGGCCTAGACCAAATTCTCCAAGTGCTGCAATATACCAAGCTTCCACTATTCACAGATCCGATAGTTTAACCATATCAAGGAATAGTGTAGCTTCAACAAGTGAGTCACCGACTGAGCCTCAAAACTCATCGGGTGATCCATTACAACACCAGGCAGAAGGAGGTAGTATTTTGAAGGAATAGACAACTGTTAATACTACTTCACAGCCAACATTGATGATGTTTCTCATTCATTCAATCAGTCCTCATTGAATGACTTTGAAACAACAGCTGGATAGAGTGTTCTAGTTCCTGAGCAGAATATGTCTAACCTAGATCTATCTCTGCAACTGGAAGTGATTCCTCGTATTAGGATTCACAACACTCATCCACCTGAGAACATCATAGGGAATGTCTCTGAGGGTGTGAGAACAAGAGGACAGACTCATCAAGGGAATGTCTATTTGTACTCATGCTTTCTATCTCAGATGGAACCCAAGAAGGTAGAAGATGCCTTGAAAGATAGTAGCTAGATTGAATCGATGCAAGAGGAGCTGCTTCAATTCAAGAGACAGAAGGTATGGAACCTATGTCCACTACCATCTGGTCAAGTACCTATAGGCACCAAATGGGTTTTCAGAAACAGAGAGATGATAGAGGCTTGATCATCAAGAATAAGGCAAGACTTGTGGTTCAAGGATACACTCAAGAGGAAGGAATTGATTATACTGATGTCTTTGCACCAGTTGCAAGACTTGAGGCGTTAGGATCTTCCTTGCTTATGCTGCATCCAAGGACTTCACAATATACCAACTTAATGTCAAGTGTGCTTTTCTATATGGGGATATAGATAGGGAAGTCTATGTATGGCAACCTCCAAGATTTGAAGATCCACAACACCCCAACTATGTGTGCAAATTGGATAAAGCTCTATATGGGCTGCACCAAGCACCTAGGCTGTGGTATGAGACTCTGTCTCAGTTTCTTCTGAAGAATGGCTACACTAGAGGTACCATTGATAAGACTCTCTTCATCAGAAAGTCTGGAAAGGACATTTTCCTCGTACAAGTCTATGTTGATGACATCATATTTGGTTCCTCAAATGACCAAATGTGAAAGGACTTTGAGAGCATTATGAAGAAGAAGTTTGAGATGAGCTCCATGGGAAAAATGGACTTTTTCCTTGGAATTCAGGTAAAGCAACTGAAGGAAGGGTTCATTATTAATCAATCTAAATATGTCTCTGACATCTTAGAAAGTTTTGAGATGAAGGATTGCAAGCCTGCCAAGACACCCATACCCAGAAACCATAATCTTTGTCCTGACCTTGAGGGGGAGGATACTGATCAACATCAGTATAGGTAATTATTGGTTCTCTGATGTATCTAACAGCCAGTAGACCTATATCATGTTTGCTACTTGCATTTGTGCAAGATATCAGGTTGCTCCAAAGGTGTCTCACCTAGCTGCTGTTAAGAGAATCCTCAGATACCTCAAAGGAGTACCTAAACTAGGTCTCTGGTATCCCAGAAACAAGGATTTCAATCTTTATGGATACTCTGACAATGAATATGGAGGCTGCAATATTGACAAGAAATCAACATCAGGAGGATGTCAATTTCTTGGTGGAAGGATCATCTCATGGCAATGCAAGAAACAATCGTGTGTCTCTACATCAACTGCTGAAGCTGAATACATTGCTGCTGCTAGCTACTGTGCTCAACTGCTATGGATTCAAAATCAGATGTTAGACTATGGATTTAACCTTATGAGTACTCCTATCCATATTGACAACAACAGTGCTATCTCAATACTGAAAATCCGGTGAAGCACTCCAAGACTAAGCACATTGACATCAGGTATCATTTCATTAGAGACATTCATGAGAAAAATCTAATCAAGTTAATCAAAGTCGATTCAAATGAACAATATGCTGATCTGTTTACCAAAGCTTTTGATGAACAAAGGTTTAAGTATCTCATAACAGCTATTGGGATGATAAACATTGATTAATCTGATCTCTTTTGAAAACCTTTTTAATATGTAAGTCTTGTGTCAATACAATTTAAGCCCTGTTACAAGAAATTCTCTCTGAAATTTTCCTAAGTGTAAATTCCTTCCGAAGAGAAATTAACCTTCGGAAGACTTTCTCAGATCTTCCGAAGCAAAATTTCTCAAAGGATAACTCTCTTCTCGGAAGAATTTTTGGCCTCAAAAGAAGCGATTGATTGTATATCAGATCTACTTCCGAAACTTACAAATTCTTTACTCGGAAGCAACTCTAACCTTCGGAAGCAAAGTTTTGGCTTCGGAAGTAAGAATTGCCTTCGGAAGACGAGTTACCTTCGGAAATGTTTTACACTCGGAAGAGAGATTTCAATGTGTAACGTCAATTTCTGGGGCCCCACACTGTAAAAAGCAAAGATTTTGTTAATGATGTCGGATTATTTAACTGATTTTAACCTTAGCGCCACTGTCATTTCATCCACTAAACCATCACATCACCTTATCCTAACCCCCATTACCACCATTCCACAATCTTTTAAATAATCTCGACCTCTCAATTTCATTTTCTTACTTGTAAATTTTACTGCCCTAGAAATTTCTCCTACTCAACTTTACCCAGCTCAAATCATCCACATTCATCTTTCCAAATGGCACTCAACCCAGCACAACCAAGTCGCACTTCTTGATTCTTCAAGAGATGCTGACTTCTCTAAAATCATCTCCTTTCTCACCCAATCAACTACTACACCACCTTACTGTTAACCCCACTGTTTACTCCAACCAAATGCAGAATTTTGGGGAAATGTCAAGTTGAAATCCTAAATAGGGTTCGTGTACTGCGGTCCAGCATTTGTGGACAGGAGTTGATCATCATTGAACAACTCATCAGGGAGCATCTTGAGCTTCATGATGAAGGAGCTCTACTGAATTCCAAAGGACGATTTGGATAGAACTATATCCTAATGGGATATGGTGGAGACATCAACTGTTTACAAATTCAACTTCTCCTACAATTGGAAGTTACTCCTGCATGTTGTTCTTCACTGCTTGTCCAACAAATCCGAAGGATGGGATCAAATCCTTATGAACTAGGATGCTTAGTTCATGGATTGGTGAGAGGCCTGCGCTTCAACTACTCACGATTTGTGTTCTCAAATCTGATTGGGAATCTGCAAAGGGAAACATTCTTCATGTATGCCAGATTCCTTCAACACATAATCAATTGTGAGTTGGACCAGAGCATGCTTGCCTGTGCAGCTGCTCTGACTGTTCCCCAAATGCGTCCTTCCATCTTCAAGACCTTGAAGAAGATGTCCACCAACTTCACTAGAAGTCACACTGCTATGCTTCCAGGTATGATTGAGCGTATAGCTCCTGGTGACATCCCTGTTTACCCCACAGGTGATGAACCCACACCAACAACCTCCACCATAATGCCAACACTACCTTCTCCACCCATCACCATCACTTATCAAAGACGCCCCAAACAAACCCTTGTTCAATCTACTCTAATTGAACAAGCCCTTCCTGTTCAATCCAAAAAGACTAGAGTGGAAACATGGGCTCCCACTCAGTTAGAGGTCTCTCCATCCTTCTCTTTTGACCTCAATTTGGGTTTTGAGTCTCTTCAGTCTCAAACTCATGAGCCCACAACCCAAGATGAAAGCCCTTAGGGTGAGTCTCTATACTCCCCTGAGCAGCCAACAAGGGACAACCCCACCAGAGGCTCAATGCCTGTAGACATTGACCAAAGTCCAGGTCAGTAGGTTTAGCATTCCTATCTTTCACTGACCTTCTATTTAAAACTAATGAAGAGATAACATCTCTCCATGGAAATGAAGTTGATCTACAACACCCTCTCCAAGATCACCAGAGCCTGGAGAATCCCTTATCTCTAGCCCCCATCAGCAACCAACAACTGAGGTGAGGCCCACTGATATGGAGGGGACTCATGTAGATTCAGCTGCCATTACAGAAGGTACCTCAATGGACCTTTTGGACAGTGGTAACATTTCTCAGACTGAATCTATGGCACCGGAGCCCTTTGATGACTCTAAAAGAGACATCATAGAGCATGGGAAACCATGGTGCCAAGAAACCACATCTGGTGGTGAGGCTGAACATACTAGGTATGTTACCTCATCTCCCCCTGATTCTTCGAAAGAAGATGAGGGAAGCATGCAACTCTCCTTCAAGATCTTCTTTCTAAAGTTTCAAACCTAGAATCTCAGGTTAGGACTTTAGATGCAAGGTCTGCCACTCAGTAACTTGAGATTGACAATCTCAAGGCTCAACTAGCTGAGAAACAGACAGAAAGGTCTGTTAGGCACGTACCTATTCAGGTCTCCCTGACTTCCTCCTCCAACTCATCTAGCTCTCAAGATGATGCTACCAAAAAGGGGGAGAATGTTCAAAGACAAACACATGAGGAACCACAGAGCCGGCCTTCTACTTCAACATCTTCTTCTCCCATCATCTCAGCAGTTGAGCCATCTTAAGTCACTCTTCAGATTGATCCAAGGATGCTCAATGATCTCTACAGACTCTTCACCAAGTTTCTATTAAGATCTTCTTTTGAGCAGCCAAGCCATGATGCTACAATGATCTACTTTGGAGCAGAAGAACTTCAAAGGCTGACTGCACCTTTTACCACTATGGAAGAAGTTGGTCAACCTAAGGTCCTCATAGAACCTAAGATTCAATTCAAAGGGGAAATGGGAACTGATGGCCTAGCAACTGAAATAGTTGGGACATAATCTGCATCTCCTTTAACTTCCGAAGCTGAAGTTAAAGCCTCGGAAGAACAAGCTGAATCTTCCAAAGCTGAAATGGAAGCTACGGAAGGATTGTTCAAAATGTCTGAGGAACTGATCATCACAGATGCTATCCTGGAAATGGCATCTGAAATGAGCAGTGAGGACTTTCCAATTGCACCTCCATCTCAGACACCACTCTGAATCTCTCAGAATTAGAAACCTCTCTCCAAGTACCACCATAGTTAGGATCTAAAAAGATAAAGGAAAAAGGAAGATGACTGCGGAAGAGCTTCAGGAAGAGGAGAAGATTGAGAAACTTAAGAAGAAAGGAAGACTTCAGACTGAGAAGTTGCTAGCTGCCAACACAAAAGCAGCTGCTTCCAATCAGGAGGTTGTCATCAATAAAAGAAGAGAGCAGATCATTGACCAGCTCATTGAAATGGGAGCTGCCAATGAAGAAACACTCCTTCTACCATTAGAGGAGTTGGTGGATCTGGAGAAGGCAACTAGGCTAAGACTTGAAGAAGAAGCCAGGTTGGCCTTAGAGGTAAAGGAAAAGAAACAGAAGGAGGCTGAATTGCAGCTAAGGAGAGACAGGATAAACTTCCTACTCTCCAGAGGCTTTGATCTTCAAGAACTTCTCCACACAACGATGATACGATCCTATGGCTCTACAACAAAGAGCAGGATCAAATGGACAAAGAAAGGAAGAAGGCTGCAAAAGAAAAGGCCAGGGAGAAGAAGAAGAAGGAAGAAGAGGCTAGGGTCACTGCCTCCAAGAAGCTCACTGAGAAAGCCTGGATGAAGGACTATCTTCGGCTCATGGCTTCTCTGGTAGGCAGGTGGGTCCTATGTCTGAAAGGACACTCCAATGGATTTTCAGTGAAATTAAGGCTGACATCCGGATGGAGAAAAGGAAATAGATGTATAGAAGGGTAAAAGGATGACCTTCACTGCTTCTACCCAACCACAACCTGAACCTTTTACCCCTGAACCCACATCACTACCCATTACTACTCCCTCACCTCAACCACCCAAACTTCCCATTATCCAACCCAAAACACTAGCCAGAACCTCTGAACCTAAGCCTACCCAATTACCATCCAAACCATCCCTTCAGCCTTCTCAACATCTCTCCCTTGAGGAGTTTAAGGCAATCAAGATGAAGCTCACTAATTGCACTACTTTGAGCGAAGTCTCCTATGTAGAAGACTCCATTAACATTACCTATGTAGGCGGATCTTCAAGTTCCCTCACAAGAGACAGATTCCTTGATTTGCCTAGAGGAACTTTGGACCAGGCTGCAAGACTTTTGGGCCTCAATTCAGACTCTTTAAATGAGGAAGAAAAGAAGCTCTAAAGGAAACTGGTGACTCTGATGGATACAAGAAAAGAGGACAAGATTCCTAGTCAGTCTCTTGTGCCTAGACGGAAGATAATCCAGTGGAGGTTCGATGGACCTTCTCACAACTTTGTTGTGGAAAGAGAGAATGGTGAAGTCAATAGACTCAATGCAACCTCTCTGTTACACTCCAGTAGATTCGACAATGCTGAGTTAGCAGAGAAGCCATTCTCCAACCCCTCAAACTCTGAAACTGCTGCACTCGTCAGAAATCATCTCAGCAGTCTTCATTTAGCTGAGTTAACTGCAAAGGCAAAAATTGAATAAGAGTTGAAGTTGAGAAGACAGGAAGACAAGGAAAGATCTCTCACCAAAGGTGTTGCCTTTCTACACATGGTGGATGGTCCTGAATTGGAACCTATAGTTTGATGGGAATATGATTACAGTTCCTATCAACTAACTCTTTTCAGAGGGAAACAACAAAGGGTACATGTTATCCAAGGTGACAGACTGGATTTCCTGTCTACCAAGGATCTGTACAAGCTTCTCAGCACCACATCAGGGAAGAACAAAGAGACAAATAAATATTTGCTCTCTTTGGTGCTGAAAGTTTTGAGAAGTCGAGATAAGTGAAGTTTTGGTAGCATCAGCCTAGGGGGAGTTTGTTGGATCAAGAAGAAGACTAATTCAACCAAAACTAGATCACTTAAGTTATTTTGGTACTGCATGCAAAGGCTTCCGAAGCTTATCATGGAACTTCCGAAGGTTGTAGAGTTCTTCCGAAGACAAATGGAAAGTCCAACTTCTGAAGACAGAACTCTACTTCTGAAGACAAATGCATACTTCCGAAGTTCAAGACTTAGAATAATAAAGTGAAGACCACTTCCGAAGTATGATGAAAAGAAGAAGTCTCCAAGCCTTGGAAGAAGCAACCTCTTCCGAAGTATAAAGTGGCTTCAAAAGTACTTACTCTTCCGAAGCCATTTAACCTTCGAAAGACACTGCTATAACCAGTGGACACAAGTATGGTCTCTGACACTCCGCTGCAGACTTCTGATACAACATGGCTTCTTCCTAAAGAACCATGTTGTTGACCATACTTTATTCCATTGTTTACTTTTTCATGATAGTACAATTGTCATCTTTAGTTAGTGACAAAAGGTAAGTCAGGACATGTCCTGACTACAAATCTCAGATAAGACTTTATCCGAGATACCTTAAACTATAGTCTTGTAGTATAGGCTTTAGCTAAAGGATCCCAGCTGGTATCAAAGTATATCCAACTGTAGATAGTATTATATATAGGTTCTCCTTGTAACTCAAAAAAGGATCATCGTCTGCTTGTAAGAGTCTTTGTATCTTGAGTTGAGAATCATATATAAAAGTATCTTGAAACTTATCTTTCTGTGTTCTTAGTTACTTTTCATATTGTGATCAACTCTTATTGATTCTTACCCGAGTGTGATTCTAGATGAGTTTTAGAGAAAAACATTGTGTTTAAGTGACAAACACTGATCCTGCAGGAAAGGAGACCTTGGACGACATCATTGATCAGTTCTACCATTTGATGAGTGAGCAACACACTCATGGAGTCACCACGTCTATGGAAGACAAAGTTTCAAACTTTGCAGATGGGTTGCCAGAGAAGTGGGTTTCCTTTGTATCCAACCTCAGACAGAATGATTTCTTAGCGAAGTTAGATATCAACAACTTCATTATGAAGCTGAGAGAGAAAGAGTTGAGCATGAAGTACAGGACCCAAAAGTCGTCATATGATCAAAATCCGGCACTGTACAACTCAACTACACAAGCCAAATGTCTGGAGCACCACTTCAAATGGCATTTGTGTCGAGTTCAGCTGGTCCATCTCAAGCTACCACTTCAGTATCTTTCACGTCATGGTTGTCTTGTACTCAATGCATAGCACCTGAAGACAATGCTACAAAACTGAAGACTGAGAATCTCGGGAATGTTACAGTGGAGGTAGCAAAGGAACACATAGATCTCTTAGCAGCTGTCGTTCACACCTATGATGGACTAGTTGCTGGGAAGATTGGGAACTGCCATCTGGAAGACGAGGACTACGAGCACGTAGACGAGACAGAGCTGGAGAGAATGGACATCATGTGGGTCTTAGAAAGTGCTGTTCGGAGAGCTAAAAAGTTTGTCAACAAGACCAGACAGAACTTGATTACTACTAAGGATACAACTTTTGGTTTTGACAAGACCAAAGTTACCTGCTTCAACTATGGGGAAAAGGGGCACTTCAAACGTGAATGTGTGAAGCCCAAGAAGACAGGAAATGGGAATCCATTTTCATCTTTCACTCGTAAGGATAAACCCACAAGCAGTCCTATTTGTCAAGCAAGGATCCTAAAGCCTTGACTGCTCACAATGACGAAGGACAAGATTGGAGCTTTCGGTTTGTGTCTCCGGGAGAATCCAACATTGCTAGTGTTGAGGATTTAGATGACGACTCAGCAAGCGAAGGTGATATTGCAATGGAACTCGTGATGTCAAATGTTTATGTAACTGCAGTTGTAGTTGATCATCTGCCTGAAGAAGGGACAAGTTCAACAAGTCCAGAATCACCAGACCCAGAAAAGTCAGACACTGCTTTGATGGCTTATTCAACCTCACCCTCTCAGGTAAGTACCACTACTCAACTTTTCAATAATCATGCTTGTTCTGATTGTAATAAATTTAGGGAAAGTATTGATTTGAAATTTGCTAGGTTATTAGACCATAATGATAACTTAGTAACGGACTTACAACTATGCACAGAAACAAATAGAGTCTTAAAACAAAATGAGCACAACTATAAAGAAAAGATAGAACTTTTGAATAAACAACTTAAGGAAACTGAAGTTGTAGCTTTTAACCAAGCTAATGACATTAAGTTCTATCTAAACTCCTTAGAAGACACTACGAAACAAAAAGCAGTTTTGGAAGTAGAAGTAAATTTATTAAAACAAAAACTACATAGTTGGACAAATTCTTCTCATATTGTCCAACACTTAGTGAGAGAACACAACAATGGGGAGGGTTTGCGATATAAAGTGGTACCACCACCACATGAGACCTTGATGAGTGCCAAAAGTAAACATCAAGGATCATGTGGTGTCCACTCCTCTTGTAAGTGATCAGATTCCATATGTAAACCAAATGAATCTGTCACTAAACAAAAGGATGCCACTTCAAAATCAAAAGGTAAAATGCCTTGTGTAAATCTGGATGAACAATTTGAGAAGGTTAAAGTAAAGTCTGGTTCAACCAAGTTTAATTCTAAACCTAAACAGACCAAACATGTTAACCAATCAAGCGTATCATGTCCAAGTCAAGGTAAGCTAAAGAGTAAAGATGCTAATAACGTTCAAACAATTAAGTTTTTTAAACAAGATAAAACATCTAAACAAGAAGTGACTAAGCCCAAACTGAATAAAGTCACCCAAGTGTCCCATACTTCTCCACAGAAACAGTTAAATCATCAAGTTGAAAGCAGATCATGCTACAACTGTGGAAAGTATGGGCACGTCGCGTCTTACTCTCCTTATTATCAGACACCAAAGAAAAATATTGAACTTTATGATACTAAAGCAAGCTCTTCCAAAAGAAGCTCCATGACTCCACCAAAAAGAGTCAGTGAACCTAAAGTTCAACCTATCAGCCAGTTGTCTGTTTATCACAAAAGGCCTTACACAAAGCTAGCTTATAGAAAGAAAAGTCTATGTCTGGTAATGAGAACAAGAAGACAAATGATCTTCCCTCACCCTCTAATAGACAATTGGTAGAATTTATGATTTGTGATGCCTCTGGGATACCCAAGCCGGTTAAGGCTTGGGTTCCTCACCTTAACTAATGTTTTCAATTGAATGTGCAGGGTGTTCGCTATAGTGCTAAAACAAACACTTGGATTGTAGATAGCGGAGCATCAAGGCACATGATTGGAAACCGGGCACTCCTATCAAATGTCAAACAAATAAAAGGAGGTCATGTTTCATTTGCTGGAAACAAAGGAGGGTACATCATAGCTCAAGGGGAAGTAGGGTACCAGAAAGTGAAGTTTGACAAGGTAAATTATGTTTAACAACTTCAAAATAATCTGCTTTCTGTTTCCCAAATTTGTGACAAGGGATTTAAAGTAATGTTCGACAATAAGAAGTGCTATGTCCTGAAAAAGGACTATATGATTCAGAAGTAACAAGTCTTAATGTCAGCCTCAAGATATAACGACCTTTATGTCTTCGATCAATCAAAGTCCTCCACAACGGATCATCAAGTTCAGTGCTTCTTGTCAAAAGCTACTGAGAAGGATTCTATCTCTTGGCATAGGAGAATATCCACGGAAGATGAAGCACTTGATCCAGAATGATCTAGTGCGAGGAGTCAACGTCAAGAACTTCCAACTCCTGGATTTTTGTGTCGCCTGCAAGAAAGGCAAACAGACAAAGAAGTCTCATAAGGCAAAGAATCTTAATTCAATAGAACTGCCTCTTGAGCTTCTTCACATGGATCTGTTTGTTCCAGTCAGTACAAGAAGCATCACAGGCAACTTGTATTGCTATGTAGTTACAGATGACTACTCAAGATTCTCTTGGGTGATGTTTCTGAAATCAAAATAAAAAAAATTTGATTTATTCAAAGAATTGGTAACTACACTGGAGTCTCTCTACAAGCTGAAGGTGAGACATGTACGCTCAGACAACGGAACCTAGTTCAAGAACCAATGGATGGAGGATTTCTGTAAAGAAAAGGGAATTGTGCACCAGTTCACTTCCGCCTACACTCCTCAGATGAACGGAGTTGCTGATAGAAAGAAACGCAGCTTAATAGAGACAGCACGCACAATTCTAGCAGACTCAAAACTGCCTATCCAATTTTGGAATGAAGCACTTGCCAATGCGTGTTACACATCGAATCGAGTTCTGGTGGTAAAACGTCATGGCAAGACGTGTTACAAGTTGCTTCAATGACATAACCAAATCTGGAGTATCTCGAACCGTTTGGAGCACCATGTACGTTGCTGAAGAAAACTCAGGAAGGAAAGTTTAGCGAGAAGGCTGAAGAGGGCATTTTTCTAGGATACAACATACCGAATAAGAGAGTTTACAACAACTCAAAGGGTCAAGTAGAGGTGTGGTGTAACGTCGATGTTTAGAGATACACCACTCCTCCTGCTGGAAAAGGACACGCGCTCTTTTTCGACTATGATGGATTCTTCAAGTCCTTCAACATCCGTCTCTCCACTTCTGATGATGAGTTAGCAGCCAAAATGATGTATGATGTCTTAAACACACCTTCACAAGACTTAACATCATCTGGTTCACAAGTTGAATCATCTAACCATTCAGGGGAGCATTGAGGTTAGTGACTCCTCCTTTCACAATGAAGCCGTGGAGAATGACCAGAACAATCAGGGGCAACAGGTTCCAACTACTGCAAGTCCACAAGCATCTGACTTAGATTCCTCTGATTCTTCAGAACCTCACACTTCTACTGCCTCAGATACGGAACCAAACGTTCATAATCTTGATTCTGAGGTAGTTGTTCCCACCACTCCTAGATCACCCCTAAATGTCAATCATCCTCTGGACAATGTCATTGGGGATGTCAGATCAGGAGTTCAAACAAGAAATCAGCTGTATTCAGCTGATTGTGTCTCAGTAATGGAAAAAAGGTATCTTCACGATGGTCTATACTGCTGTTTTGTGTCTCAATTTGAGCCAAAAAATGTTAGTGAAGCCCTAAACGATGAGGCATGGGTGAGTGCCATGCAAGAAGAACTTCTTTAGTTCAAGAAGTTAGGTGTATGGACACTAGTAGATAGACCTAAAGGTGCAAAGGTCATCGGCACCAAGTGGGTCTTGAAATGTAAGAAAGATGACCAAGGTATCATCATCAGGAACAAGGCTTGACTTGTAGTTCAAGGAATTTGACAAGTCTAGGGAATTGATTACAATGAACTATTTGCACCTGTGGCAAGAATAGAAGCCATACGTATCTTCCTAGCCTATGCCTCTTACATGAAGATTAAAGTCTATCAACTGGATGTAAGAGTGCATTTCTTCATGGGGAAATCCGGGAAATAGTGTATGTTAGTCAACCTGAAGGATTTGAGGATCCATATCATCGGGATAGAGTTTACATACTAGATAAGGCTCTATACGGGCTTTACCAAGCCCCGAGAGCGTGGTATGAAAAAATCTCAACTCACCTTGTGAAACACGGATTTCGCAGAGGTGTAATCGACTGTACACTGTTCATCAAAGAAAAGGATGGTGATCTACTGCTTGTTCAGATTTACGTTGATGACATAATCTTTGATTCCAAGAATGAAGACTTATGTAAAGAATTTGAAGCAGTAATGAAGGCAGAATTTGAAATGAGTGCCATGGGAGAGATGAAGTTCTTTCTCTGGTTACAGGTGGATCAAACACCAAAAGGGGATATTTCTACATCAAACAAAGTATGTAGGGGATATTCTCAGTCGGTTTGACATGGAGAATGCTTCCGCAGCTGGGAATCCACTTGCTACAAACCATGATGTAGCACCCGACGAAAATGGTGATCTGGTTGATGCCACCATGTAGCGAGGAATGATTGAATCCCTCATTATTGGACTAAAAGAACCAATGAGCCTGATCAGAAAAACCTTTAAGTCCCACAGACATTACAACTACTGAAGAAGATCACAACAGCTGAAGACATCAGCTGATTACAAGGTCTGAAGACAAAGTCTGAAGACAAGAACTGAAGACTACTACTGAAGACAGAGTCTGAAAGTAAAGAACTAAAGACAAAGTCTGAAGTAAAGAACTGAAGACAAAGTCTGAAGCTATCAGCTGAAGACAAAGTCTGAAAGTAAAAGTCTGAAGAACAAAGTCTGAAGAACAAAGACTGAAGACAAAGACTGAAGACAAAAACTGAAGACCAAAGTAATCAGTAGTTGTCACAACAGCTGAAGTTATCAACTTCAGTAGTTGTGATGGTTTCCTTTCAGTACTTGTAATTTACTTTTCAGTAGTTTTATGTTTTTGTACTTAAGCATTCTCTGAGATGTAATTAGTAGTTGAGAACATTCTCAGTAGTTTGCATAGTTTCAGTAGTTTGAATAATTCTGTTAGATGTCACTATCAAGTGACATCAGCAGACATCACATATCCTATATAAGGAATGTTGACCTAATTGTAAAGCGTGACATTGAGCCACCACGAAAGCATTGAATGAAATATTCCTTTTGCAGAATTCTCTCTCTATAACCGTTTACTTTTGCATCGAATATCAATTGTGTTCTTGCGAATTGTCTAATTCATTGTTCGATTTCCGCTGCAATCCACTCTAATTAATCAAACTTAGATCACTAATCCTAAAAAATGGTATCAGAGTGAGGTTAATCATTGATCGATCTAACAATTGATAATTGAAACTGCTATTCGATATCTAAGTTTGATTGAATTACCATATTTGCAAGAATTGGTTATAGATCATTGAATTTCTGCTGCTTTTCGTTTATCTGCTTTGAGTTTTCTCTTGGTTCATAATGAGTTTGTTGTGTTTTGCACTAAATCAGTTAAAACTTAATTGAATTTGGTTGAATTTGAGAATGACTGCTCCTTCTAATGACCCTCACAATACTGGTTCCTCAACCAAGCCTCCGATGCTGGTCAGGACTGAGTATAACATATGGCAACGAAGAATGCTTCATCACCTGTCTATTAACAGTTCAGGTTGTTGGACATCTATGGTACATGGTCCACACAAGCCCATGGTGAACAATCCGGAAACCAACCAAATGGTTCCGAAGAAGAAGGAACAATACTCAGATGAGGATCGAAAACTGTTTGAGATTGATGCTAAAGCGCATGGAATTCTAGCCATGGCACTGCCGAATGAAATCTATTATGGGCTTATGCATCATGAAACTTCTCATGACCTCTGGAATGCATTGAAGGAGCAATTTGGTGGAACAGATGAGGTCTTAGCAAACAACAGAGAAATCCTTGCCCAACAATATGAGACATTCTCTCATAGGAAGGGTGAGACACTGACTCAACAGTTGGAGCGTTTTTCCTGTTTGATCTCTGAGCTGAAAATGGTCAAACATGAATACACTAATAGCCAGATGAACAACAGATTCCCCAGATCACTTCCTGAGAGATGGGACACATACACCATTGTCCTACGCTCCATTGTAAATCTGGATAACCTATCTCTCACCCAACTCCATGGGAAACTGCTTACATTTGAAAGAGAGATAGAGCAGGAAAGGAAACTAGCATCATCAGGAAAGCTCACTGATGACTTTGTACCAGGGAAAACTGCCTTGGTTGGTCATGAGTCAGAATATGCTGCATCAGAAAGCAATTATGATGAGCATATAGATTTTTCCTCAAACGGTTCAGATCATGCATTTGTTAGTGTTGACAGTCAGTCAGGCTGTAATAGTGACAATTTGTGTTTTATTATGGAGTAGTGTTGACACAAGTACTGATATGTCACAAGAGCTGAAAGCTCTAGCTACAAATCAAACACAACTTGTTATGATGGTTCAGCATTTGTTGGGGAGAGTTAACCAACTAGATGCACCTGTGATCAAACCACTGAAAAGGCATTCCAAGCCCAAATCCAAGGAATCCATTTCAGCACCATCTCCTTCTTCATCAGCTGTTAATCATAAGAAACAAGTTATGGTTAAATCTGTTGATGAAAACAGACCCAAAACCAAAAAGGTTTGGGTCTCAAAACCTAACTAGTTCTTTATGATGAATGTAGGGTTCTTCAGCATGCCAAAGGAGCATCTGATATGTAGACAGTGGAGGAGCTATGCATATGACTAGGAGCAGTTCTCTTCTTAATGACTACTCTCAAGGAAAGAAGGGATTTGTTTCATTTGGTAATGATGCCAAGGGTTACATCATCGGGAAAGGATATGTGTCTAATGGACAAATCAGGTTTGATGAAGTTAATCATGTGGAGAATCTCAAGTATAATCTGCTGAGTGTCAGTCAGATGTGTGATAAAGGGCACGTTGCATTTTTCACAAGACAGAACTGTAGGATTCTGTCTTCCCAAGTTATGAGGTTGTTTGACAAGGTATTGGATGAACATACTCTCCTGAAGGCCAACAGGATTGGAAGAGTGTATGCCTTGGATTTGTCAAAGAATATTGATTTGAAGGGTCATCCTTGCTTGTTCTCCAAAGCCTCTCCTCAGGAATCTAAACTGTGGCATAAAAGGCTGGGTCATGTTAATCTCAAAAACATGAATCAGCTGATCCACAATAGTTTAGTGAGAGGTCTACCAATAAAGGAGTTCTACTGTGATGAAACCTGCACTGCTTGTTTGAAAGGAAAACAACACAAAGTCTCATTCTCTCCTATTAAAGAACCTAAGTCCACTGCCTGCTTGCAGTTACTGCACATGGATCTATTTGGTCCTGTGAGAGTGATGAGCATGGAAAAGAAGAAATATTGTCTGGTAATTGTGGATGATTATTCCAGATTTGTATGGACTTTCTTCTTGTATTCAAAGGATGAGGTTGCTCAGACGATTATAAACTTTGTGTTGTATGTTGAGAAGTAGTATTCCCTATCAGTCAAGTGTATAAGGAGTGATAATGGAACTGAATTCAGAAACCATAAACTTGATTATTTTTATCTATCAAAAGGAATCAAGAGGCAGTTTAGCATCCCAAGGACTCCAGAACAAAATGGAGTAGTGGAGAGAAAGAACAGGACCCTAATTGAAGCTGCAAGGTCTATGTTGGCTGACTCTGGTTTGCCATTGACCTTTTGGGCTGAAGCTGTTAACACAGCTTGCTAAATGCAGAATAGAGTATTAGTAAATCAGAGGTTGATGAAGACTCGATATGAACTTCTACATCATTTGGCTCCTCTAATTTCATTCTTCAAAGCCTTTGGGTGTCCTTGTTTCATTCTCAACACAAAGGATCTACTCCACCAATTTGATCCTAAGGTGGATGCAGGGTATTTTGTAGGTTATTCATCCACATGCAAGGCTTACAGAGTCTTCAACTGCAGAACAAAGTTAGTTGAAGAAACCTAGCATGTGAAATTCAATGAATCTCCTAAGGATAAAATTCCACAAAACCCTGTGGAGTTGTTTGATCTGGACATACTGCAATACGTTCCTTATCAACCTGCAGCTGTTGCAGATCTTGTGGATAAATCATCTTCTACAGCAAGTATTCCACCTGGTGGTACTGAAGATGATGATGATATAAGTACTCACCTTTTCAAGTTTAGTGACCAACTGCCTAAGTCCACTAAACTTGATGTTCCTGTAGCTTCAGCAGCTCCATCCATAACAAATGCTAATGAGATTTTTGACTCCTCTACATCATTTAACTTGCCATCTCATACTTGGTTTCAAGAGTCTGGATCAACATCTGTTGCCGCTGAACCTGCTATAAACACTTGCACTGATCTTATAGTGTACCAAGAGCTGAAGAATCACCCCATGTCTCAAATAATTGGTTATATTAATGCTGGTGTCTCAACTAGAAGTCAATTGTCCAACTTCTGTTTCTATGCTCTCTTCATAAGTCAGCTAGAGCCAATGAACTATCATGTTGCTTTGAGAGACAATGGATGGGTTGAAGCCATGCAGCTTGAGCTACTTCAGTTCAAAAAGCAGCAAGTGTGGGAACTGGTTCCTCTACCCCCAGGTAAGTGTGCAATAGGCACTAAATGGGTGTTTAGGAATAAAACTGATGAAAATAGGCTTATTGTCAATAACAAGGCTAGACTGGTTGTATAAGGGTTTTCACAAGAAGAAGGTATTGATTATGATGAAACCTTTGCCCCTGTAGCCAGACTAGAGGCAATTAGGTTGTTCTTAGCCTATGCTGCATTCCACAATCTTAAAGTTTTTCAAATGGATGTCAAAAGTGCATTTTTATATGGTAAAATAAAAGAAGAGGTTTATGTGTGTCAACCACCAGGTTTTGAGGATAATAAACATCCTGATTGGGTGTATAAACTTGATAAGGCTCTTTATGGGTTGAAGCAAGCTCCTAGAGCCTGGTATGAAACACTTTCAAATTTTCTTCTTAAAAATAATTTCACTAGAGGCTCCATTGATAAAACTGTGTTTATTAAGAAGTGGATCAACATAAGCTACTTGTTCAAATTTATGTTGATGATATAATTTTTGCATCCTCTGATCCCTAGTTGTGTGATGATTTTACAAATTTAATGAAACAGAAGTTTGAAATGAGTGCAATGGGAGAATTACAGTTCTTTCTAGGCTTGTAAATCAAACAAAAGGCTGATGGAACCTTATTCATCAGTCAAAATATACAAAAGATCTTTTGAATAAGTTTGATTTACAAACCTGTAACCCCTGTTCTACTCCCATGTGCAACACCACACAACTGGATGCAGATCAGAAAGGTAAAGCTGTTGATGAAACGCTTTACAGATGTATGATTTGTTCCTTGATGTACTTAACAGCTTCTAGACCAGATATCATGTTTGCAACTTGTGTTTGTGCTAGATTTCAAGCTGCTCCTAAAGAATCTCATTTGATTGCAGTCAAGAGGATCTTTAGATATCTGCAAGGTACACAATTCTAGGTCTTTGGTATTCCACTGGACACTCTTGCAAATTAGTTGCTTTTTCTGATAGTGACTTTGCAGGGTGTAAGTTAACCAGAAAGTCAACTTTTGGTGGATGTCAATTCCTAGGCAACTGTTTGATTTCTTGGCAGAGTAAGAAACAAACATTTGTTGCTACATCCACTGCTAAAGCAGAGTACATTGCTGCTGCAAGTTGTACATCTCAGGTACTCTGGCTTCAAAACCAATTATTGGATTATGGCATTACAGAGACTAAGACTCCATTATTAATGGATAGTGCTTCAGCTCTGTGTATTGTCAAGAATCCAGTCGAGCACTCTAGGACCAAACATATAGAAATCAGACACCATTTTATTAGGGATTGTTTTGAAAAAGGTTTGATTGATCCAAAGTTTGTGCCTAGTGCTGTTGAGCTTGCAAATATATTTACTAAGCCTTTGGATAGTTCAACTTTCCAAAACCTTGTGTTAAGGCTTGGTATGCTGCAGCTAGAATAAATGATAACTACTGATGATCTCAGTAAACAAGTATTGATGATCATTAGTAAACATGTCACAAATATGTACTAATTCTGTTAAACAAAACTGATGTAGTTACAACTATTGATGTCAGTAAAAACAGATAAGTACTGATGTCCTATGAAACAACTGAAAACAGCTAAAAAGACTGATGAGTAAGTATTGAGGACAGTATGAAACAGCTGAAAAGCTAAGAATTGACGAAACTACTAATGAGAATTTTCACTTCAGTCGTTTCCACAAACTGCTATTTCACTCTAAACAGCTGATGACAAAAACCAAGGTTTTTAGTAGTTTCACAACTACTGATGACTAAAACCAAGTCTTCAGTTCTTTTCAAACGTCTGATAGTTAAAACCACGTCTTCAGTTGTTTTCATAACAACTGATGCCAACACCAACACTTTCAGTCGTTTTCTTTTCTGCCTTTTTCTTACCTATAAATACCTGTACTTATAGCCAAATGTTTCATTAGCCGTTTTCAAACCTTCTGTCTCTCAACAATGGCGACCATGCAACTCAAACCCCGACACAACTGTGTTGCCTACCTTTCGAAATCGGTCTTCTGGAACAAGTTTGACACTGCCATCGATCTTATGGTGGATTCCCCACACAGAACAGCCTTTCTTCTGAATCCTACCATATATCCTGACTCCTTATCCCAGTTCTGGACCAACGTCTTTGTAATAACTGGTGAGAATGATAGACAAATCACTCTCTAGTCGTTGGTGAACCAGAAATAGGTGCTCATCACCCCCGACATCATACGCCAAACCCTAAATTTTCATGATGGCACCTATCCAAAAGAATATCCGAAAGCCACCACTGATATGTCTTTCATAAATAACGGGCATGAAGGCGACCTAAGTGCTACAACCATCCTCAAGAAGCACTTCCATGATGCCGAAAGACTTATCTTTCATATGGTGAATGTTTGCCTAGCTTCTAAGACATCCTCTTGGGATCAGATGTCTTCCCGATGGCAACAGGTATTGTATTCTATCCTTGAGTGACAAAATCTAAATTTTTCTGAGATAGTTTTTATGGAACTAAAGGATCTGGCTCAGAAACCTGTGGCACACAGATGGCTACTTTATCTCAGGTTTCTGATGGCCATAATTTTGAATCAATTACAATCTGATGGACTTGTTGGTCTTGGGGTCCCTGCTCCAGCTGTTTTAGCTAAGGTATACTCCAGACATAACACAGACCCTACTCTTAAAGGGGCTGCCCGGATGCTAAAACCCAAGCAGAGGGAACCCACAGCCTCCATTTCCAGATCTAAAGTCCCCACCAAACACAAATCCAAAAAGCCCAAATAGGCTACTCAGGGAGATGAGTCCCCTGAGGATGCCCCTGTACCACAAATGCAGGAAATACATACTAGTTATAACCCCCCAGTTATGTCCAAGACTCAACCTGCTGAAGCCGCACAGGTATCCTCTCAACAGGATCCTGTTACAACCATAATTGGGGATCCCACATTTCTGGAACCTCTCTCAATTGAGAGGGTGACCATTGAAGCGCACCTCTCGCCCCGGCTGCAATCTGCTTTGGACCAATCTCCATATGCAACCGCCCCTCAAAGCCCAACACTGATTGTTGCTAAAGTGCTGACTCAGTTGCATTCCTCACCCCTTCCCCAGAAACCACTTAATACTGGGAATACCTCAACCATTGAGGGGGAGGACCAAAATGCTTTTGATAACCCACAGCACAGGGGTTACAATGTTTCATCTCCAAGTGTAGAAACGGAGGTTAGAACATCCGGTGAGGCTGCCACTTCTCCTGCTTCAGCATATGATAAGATTGAAGTTGGTAACATCCATAAGACCTCACCAGAGGCAACTGCCAATGAAGGACATAGTCCTAAGGCAGGAAGTCCCCAGTACCAAGCACAAGGGGCACATGCTTCTACTGATCTACACTCAGTGCATGTTCATCCTGATTCCATCAGGAGGTCAGGTGATTCAGCAAACACTGATGATGACCTGGGCTTCTTCTATGATGTTTTAGCCCAAAATACCATCCTAGAGAATGAGGTAAGCAGACTCAACGAGCTGCTTGCCAAAATGTCTCAGGATCAAAGTCCATCTACCTCTATTACCACACAGATGGCACCTTCAATTGAAGGTTCCCCAAACACTTCGCCTATACATATAACTATGCCACCAGCCTCTGCCTTTGGCACCACCTCTCAGGGACAAAACCCCTCTGAGTAGTTGGTTGCTATCTTTCAAAACTCCTTACCTCTCATCACTCCAATCATTACTGAAATTTTCCATAAAGCCATAGATGAGAGGATCTCCTCAAATCTACAAACCCTCATTGATGATGTTGTTCACCAATCTCTTTCTGCCTTTCAAGCCCCTGATCCCAATGCAACCAAAAAGGGGGAGACTTCCAAGTCTAAGGCAGTGAAAGAAAAGAAAAGAAAAAGAGTTGACGATGAGAAAGAACCTACAAAAGAGAAGGAGGTGGAGAAAGAATTGATCCCAGAACAGCTATTCACATATAAAAGAAAGAAGAGTGCTGAGTCAAAAGCTGATGAAGATAAATCCTTAGAAGATCTTGTCAAAGATGCTGATGAAACTCACAGCAGATCCATGGATAAAAGTATAGATCAGCTCTTTCAACAAGGTCATGACACAGCCACATTAGACTCTGAGATCAGAAGGCTGGAAATAGAAGAGATTCAGGCAAGATGGGCTGGTTATAGTGTGTTGGAAAGGGAAAGATTGGAGATAATGATCAGATTCATTGCCAAATACCTTGGAAGATCATTGATAGAGATAAAGGCCTAGTCCAGAGAAAGTATTTTGGAGATAACTAAGAAAATATGCTCTGCTGGAGGCTATAATAAAGGGTTGATAATAGAAGCACTGGATGAAACAGGTGCAGGAAAGAGAACTGAAATGGCAAAGCTCTTTAAAGCCAAACTCACCACCAAAATGCTAAGTCAGTCTTCACACATTTCCCACTCAAACACAACCCTTATCTCTAAAATCTCCCAAATCTATCCCTAAACCAAAGCCACCCATAACTCAACCCTCAAAACCAATCCCTTTACCCTAAAAACCACCTCAAACCTTACCCAGTGATACACCCAGAAGGAGGAGGAGGGTGTTGAAGGTAGAAGAAGATGAAGAAGAGGATGATGATGAAGATTGTCTGCCAATCTTTGTTGTTCTCAACCTTAAAACACCTAAGCACACAAGTCAACAAGTGATTACACCTGACTTGCAAATGCAGATGGTGAAGATAAAGATTGAAGAAGCAGAACTGTAGAAGCAGCACGATGAGCAATTTCTCAAGATGGTTGACAAGGATTTCCCTCAGTCCTCATCCATTCAAGAAATGAAGAAACAAGCTCTGAGGCTGTACACTCTTAGACATACTTTTCAACATCAAAAGGAAAGAGTGCGGATTTGGCTAGACCCCAGGGTAAGCTCTAGAATTCATAAGAAGAATATACCAAGTAGATATCATGGCCAAGTGAAGAAGACCTTGAATGCTGCAATTACATTGGCCATGGTAGTCTCACCCTGGGAAATCATTGAAGAATTCAAGAGAGCTCACAAATCCAAGACAACCCCTCAATCTATTCTTGAGAACAAAATGATCAAGAAAGGGTTGTTATACAAAAGACTTGAAGATATTCAGAAGAGTGAACTCCAGTTGTTGCTTGAAGGCTCTCACCCTGATGAATTTGCTTATAGAGAGATAACAACTGTGGAGCTGAAAAATGGAAAGACAGTGAGATACCTGTCTGAGTATTATGGCCCAGAGTTCTTCTTCGAAGGAGAAGCAAAAGAACTCACCAAGGAGGAACAAGTTGTTCTCCTTGAGGCCTATGCTAGTGAGTCTTATAGACTCATTCATGGGAATTAGGTTTCATGGTTGGGATAAGACTCTGTGTTCAGTTTCCCCAAAACAGAGTTCCCTTCCATACTTAGCCAATCAAATGATTAGAAACCTTTTCCTGGCCTGTGCTTAACTGATTACCTCTGAAGCTGATCAACAGAGTGTTTCTGCCAAGAATAAGTGGGATCATTAATAAGTTTAGAGGTTTTGGCTGCATTGGTTCACGGGGAGTTTGTTGGACCAAAAGAACCAACGAGCTTGATCAGAAAAACCTCTAAGTCCCACAGACATTACAACTGCTGAAGAAGATCACAACAGCTAAAGACATCAGCTGATTACAAGGTCTGGAGACAAAGTCTGAAGACAAGAACTAAAGACTACTACTGAAGACAGAGTCTGAAAGTAAAGAACTAAAAACAAAGTCTGAAGTAAAGAACTGAAGACAAAGTCTGAAGCTATCAGCTGAAGACAAAGTCTAAAAGTAAAAGTCTGAAGAACAAATTCTAAAGAACAAAGACTGAAGACAAAGACTGAAGACAAAAACTGAAGACCAAAGTAATCAGTAGTTGTCACAATAGTTGAAGTTATCAACTTCAGTAGTTGTGATGGTTTCCTTTTAGTACTTGTAATTTACTTTTCAGTAGTTTAGTTTCAGTCGTTTTATGTTTTTGTACTTAAGCATTCTCTGAGATGTAATCAGTAGTTGAGAACGTTCTCAGTAGTTTGCATAGTTTCAGTAGTTTGAATAATTCTGTTAGATGTCACTATCAAGTGATATCAGCAGACGTCGCATATCCTATATAAGGAATGTTGACCTAATTGTAAAGCGTGACATTGAGCCACCACGAAAGCATTGAATGAAATATTCCTTTTGCAGAATTCTCTCTCTATAACCGTTTACTTTTGCATCGAATATCAATTGTGTTCTTGCGAATTGTCTAATACATTGTTTGATTTCCGCTGCAATCCACTCTAATTAATCAAACTTAGATCACTGATTCTAACACTCATGTACCTCACTGCCTCAAGACCTGATATCATGTATGCAACTTGTCTTTGTTCAAGATATCAGGTGAAACCAAAAGTTAACCATCTTAAAAGGTTCAAAAGGATATTTCGTTATCTAAAGGGTACACCAACACTAGGGATTATGGTATCCTCATGATGATGACTTCGAGCTTACCGCGTATAGTGACTCGGATTATGGCGGCTGCAAGTTGAACTACAAATGCACCTCAGCAGGTTGTCAATTCTTTGGGAGAAGATTAGTCACGTGGCAGTGTAAGAAGCAGACATCAGTTGCGTTGTCAACTTGTGAAGTTGAATATGTTGCTGCGGCAAGCTACTGTTCTCAAATCATTTGGTTTCAATAGCAGATGCAGGACTATGGTTTGAAATTCTCTAACACCCCTATATTTTTTTGATAATTTTGCTGCAATAGCCATTACTAAAAATCCCATCCAACATCCTAAGACCAAACACATCGGAATTGAATATCACTTTATACGTGATTGTTTTGAAAAGAATCTAATCGATGTTGTTAAAATAAATATGGATTTCCAACGCGTGGATCTCTACACAAAAGCCTTTGATAAACCACGTTTTCTTTATTTGTTAGACGTCAACGGTGTTAAAAAGAAAAGTGATGTAATTCTAGAAGATGAACATGCTTAGTCCGACGCGTCGAGTCAAATTTCTTTTATTTTTTTAATTTTATGTCGTGTAATTAATTTTATTGTTTTTATTTCTTCGCTTATTAAAATCCTAAAAACGCAAATCGTTTACGGTTTTAGAATTTTAGGGGGGAGAAGAGTTTAAGTTAAGTCAGGACTAATAATAAAAACGACTATGGAAAATGATAGTACACAGGAACAAAACATTTGGGACTTTAAAAGATTAAATTGATTTAGATGCGAAATTTAATGTATAAGTCAGAGAAGTCTGGGCAACATAAAAGGAAAAATGATAGTAAAACTAGCCACTACTAAGGTAACAAAAAGTAGACCTAGAGGTTGCTAGGCCATTAGATGATGTGTCGGTAGATTCAACACAATAGATAACTAGACCTCGTTGGTGATCTCAAGATCAAACTAAGTTGTTCAACAAGCTGTGGGTTATCATCTTATCCCTGGTTAACACAATCAACAAAGTTCCGATAAGGGGTGACGAGCAAAATAAACGCCACAAATGTGTGCGGATGACCAAAATATGAGCAAAGCACATGATGAAAAATGCAAAAATCAAGCAAACTAATAACCTATGTTGTTGCTGTGATCTGTGCAAAAAGAATATAATTGCTCAAACAAGAAGATAGGTTATGTTCCTTTCTGTTGTGCGGTGGCACTCACCTGAGGATAAGCATAACCAATATATTCTAGAATTCATTGTTGTTTGCCGCCTCTTTGCTGTGCGGTGGCACTAACCTGAGGCTTGGCTTCTCTTTGAAAGCTCTCAGAATAGTTTCTTCTTGTCTAAATACCCGCAGACCACTCAAAAATCTCCTGAGGAATGTTGATACCATTTAAGCATGGGATCCACAAATGCTTATTGAAATAATTCAACCTAATGTAATCACCAATCCATGTCAAAAGTCTGTGTATGGATTTAAGTGGACAAGTATACTGACAATCATCATGGCTGCAATTCTTGAAAGTCCAAATCAATGTGTGCATCTTATAGTACTAGTATGATTTCCTTAATTTGCTGATGACTCTCGACGAAAACAAGAATCTTGCATCAAATGATTTTGGTTACACGTCCTGAATGAGTTGATTACCTGTATGATTCCATAATGAATCATTCCACTTATGGTCATAATAACTTGAAGCTGCCTGTTCAAGAAATAAATTTGTTAGATTTAAATCTTAGGATTTCCACCTCACATAAAATCACAAAAAAACATCTTTAGTTTTGTCTTTTAATGTTAGCTCTTTTTTTGTTTAAAAATTTAGTCAATTTAGTGTTATATGTCGGACTATGTCGTGGAATTCAATCTGGGATTTAATTACTTAAAAAAGGTCACATCTGAGGTGACCAAACGTGTTTTCAATGTTAAATGGGTCACGTCTGAGGTGACAAATGTGTTTGTTTAAAAGGATCACGACTGAGGTGATCAAAAGTTTTCAAGGTTAAAATGATCATGTCTGAGATGATCGAATGATCAAAATATTTAATCAAAAGTTAAAAGGAGTTAAATGTCTAATGGTCATAACTCAAATCGTAAGTATGATCCATTCGCAAGACTGGACCATGAGTGTGGAACAGTCGTACGATTAGACCATACTTATGCACTATACAACCGAATGGAGCATGAGTATGAACCATTCACACGAATGGTGTACAAGATTGAGAGATTCGCCTAAATGGTGTTTTCCGAATGAGTGAGTCGGCCGACTGAATGTCATCGACTGAACCAATCGCACGACTGAGATCCAATCGCCCAAATGAAAAAGCGAATGGATCCAGTCGCTCGATTGAAACCATATGCAGTATAAATAGGGCTATAGTCGATCGCATATACTCATCACCCCTCATTCGCCCTAAAATCGCCTAGAGGGCCGTTACTCTGCCAAATTTTCCTCGGACCTACTTGACTTCAAATTTCTATTTTTTGACGATTGCTGGTGTTTATAGAGGTACAATGCGGTACAATCCACCCAAATCTCAGTCGATTTGTGCCCTAGATTACTGATTCGGCCCTAATAAAGAACCGAGACTTAGTTGGATTAATAGACAAATAAAACTAAGTAAAATGTTGAAATCGAGGTTATTAGGTGCTAAGTAGAGTTATTGCGAGTCTAATGAGCCAAACCATAATGTCTAATATTACGCGTTGCTCATAATTTAAATTTCAATCGAACAGACAGTCTGTCATGTGATTGGACACCCGGATGAACTACAATCGCACGACTGAGCTGGGCGATTGAGTCAGTCGACCGAATGAACAAGGCATATGAGCTCAGTCGGCCGATTGAACCAGTCACAGGCTCAGTCACCCGATTGAACTCAGTCATATGACAAGTCACCCGACTGTATTCAGTCGCATGTTAGGTCAAACGACTGAACCAAGTCGTCTAGTTCAATCACACGATTGAACCAGACTGACCTCAAATAGTTTAGAGTGAATTACTTTTTGTGTGTTGATCTAATGTGTATACTTCTTGTGTTACAGATTCATGGCAGATCGTTGGATCATAACCACGAAGCATAATATTTGTGCTCATTTAGACACCACCACTCGAAACCCTGTCAAGTTTGCTGGCATCATTGCTTTTCTAAAGAGATCACGGATACACCGAGCCATATCTACACCATGCACTCCATACAGGTCTATACAGCAGGACTTCTGGGAGGGTGCCTCAGTTGACAGATCTAGTGAGCCCTACTGCATCAGGAGTACCATCTTTGGGCAAGCCATAGAGGTGACAGCTACAGATCTTAGACGAGTATTGGACCTGGGTGATGATGTTGCTCACCCAACCAGGCTACACCCTCTGACTATGAGGGGATGTTTCCTTAGGATGAAGTACTCTGGGGACATCAATGCAGGTATGCTAAACCAAAGCAACCTATGTCCCAAGTTCAAGTACTTGGCACACGTCATACTGAAGTGCATAGCTTTGAGAAAGGGTGGATTTGATGACTTATCAGACCAAATCCAGAATGCCTACGTGGCACTGGTGCTGAATCACCCCTTCAGCTTCTCCAACGTGATATTTCATACCTGATCGAGAATCTTGAGGCAAAAGGCAAAGAGGGATTTTGCATGTACCCGAGGTTTCTTCAGATGATTATCGACGAGAAGTTGCCCTCTCTGCCTAAGGATAGCCATGATGCGAGATCACTTGAGGTGATGGATGACACTACACTGGGCCGCGAAGGTGTATAGGGGGAAGCAGTTAAGCCCCTGTGAGGAGACTGTACGGGCACCTGGCCCGGGAGGAGTACGTCGCGCCGGCAAGGCGTAAGTGGAGCCACGAGGAGAGTGGCTCAGATGTTGAGCAAATTGCTCTTCCATCTGATGACTCTAATGATGATGACAGTGGCGCTGGTGGAGAGTCTGGCCCCGCTACTTCTAGGGCCACCACTGCACATGTTACACCTCCACCACCCACTCATGTAGATGCCACCACCGCCAATTTTCATCAGGATTTCTGTCCTCCTGATGAGGAGGAAGAGAGTGATGAGGAGCCACTAACATTGACATTGGGCAGCAGGGTGGTTGCCACCGACTGAGGTATTTGTGAGGTTGGAGGATGCCCTAGCGAGTCTGGGGAGACTGCAACAGACCCTAGTTACACACTTGATCAGCCCAGCAGCATCCCAGGGGGAACACCCACCTCAAGGGGGATGAGGAGAAAAAGGATCGCTCAACCCCATAGGATGAAGATGAAGGAGAGGAGGATGACATTCATCACCACAACCACCACCACAGCCACCATTCTTCCTATCACCACTACCACAATTCCACCCACCACCACTACTACTACTTCACCCACTATCACCACTACAACCACTCCACCACCTATCTCCACCACTTCCACCACCACTACAGCTTTCCATCACCACCCACGCATATACCACCTCCCATATTCACCACTGCCACCACCACCACTCTAGCCACCAGGCAGGACCATCATATCACCCATCATTCCCTCAGGTTCATCTCTACCTCCCAGTGGGGTAGAGGAACAGATTTCAGCACTAAACCGTATGGTGCTAAAGCTGTTGGCTGCCGATGACGAGAAGACTGCTCAGATCTGACAGTTAGTAGAGCTTACTGCTGCACAATCACAGCAGATCTTAGCAGATTGAGGAGCAGGCTCAACATATGGCTTCTCAAAGTCAAGAGATTGCCCAACTCAAGGAGCAGAATGTGCTATCAACTAAAAAGATCAAAGAGTTGGAGGATGTCAAAAGGACCATCATGCTCAAACATAAGGACACAAAGGATGAGCCTCTGAAGATCCGAGAGGGTGATGGCGATGATGGTGATGATGATGATTGTGAGGATGATGATGATGATGGTGATGATGAAGATGATGATAAATAGGATGATACAGAGGAAGGTGATGATGAGGATGGAGGAGGCAATGAAGGAGAAGGAGATCCATCTGCTTTGGGTGCCCAAGAAGCTAGTGAGAGGCGGACCAAAAGGAATCAAGATCCGGGTGCCTCGACATCAGCCCCGATAGCAGAGGAACACATGATTCAGGACAAAAATCCACATTATCAGCGAGATGACTATGATGTTGCTCCCCTTTAGCAGATCAAGTCTCAACTCACAATGATACTAGATCTGCAAGGGATTGTCAGGAGGTCAATAACCTCACTGATGAGCAACTCGCAGAAATATTCCAGTTAAGTCCGGATGAATTGGTTAAGGATGCCCCTACCGTCGATGTTGCTAGTGATGAGGAGCTCAATGTTGTTGATGAGATAGAGATTGAAGAGATCATAGCACAACACTATCCTGAATATACTGATCGAGAGGGAAATGTGGTTCCAAATTTGGAGATACACTCGAAAGTGATATGCATGTTAAATTGGATATGATGGAGAGGGAAACCGAGAAATCAGAAAGCCAAGCGCAAGCCTCGGACACTGATGTTGAGAACAAAAAGGCTGAATGGGCGGCTTGCTTTGCAGAGATCTGTGCCCAATGCACAACGCCAAAGCCGAGTGCATACGCCAAGCTCTACAAAGTCAAGAAGCATCTTAAGGTGTCTGGCAAGATTATCACGTGGGCTTACTTTCATGATCTTAATGTATATGCTGTGAAGAGGGAGAAGGGAATCAAGTACTTCAGATTTCCACATGATCTAAAGACTCTTCCTGGTTTTGAGCTCAACCAGTTGGCACGCCTGAATCTACTGTATGCTGACCCCAGGAAGATGTCAGGCTGGTTTGAAGCTGCGTTGAAGAGAGAATACCACACACGATGGGCTAATTTAAAGCCTCAACAACCTACGAGGTATATTCGAAGGTCGGAGGTGGACCCAAGGACTAGGAAACCCAAAGTGGTGTTGAAGTGAAGTCCTCCGCATACTTTGTCAAAAATCCTGTTGAGGGAAATGCCACAGGACTTCACTCTCCACTTCAAGTGGTGGTATGATGACTAGCCTACAGGAGAAGCGGTCATAGTATTACAGAAAAAAGCGCCAAATGGAGACCATCCCGGTATTTGACCTAACGTAGCTAACCAACCTGTCAACGAATGATGTTTATACTTTATATAGGTGGCCATTATTCTATGATCCGCATGATATTATATAGGCCCTCCAATTTCAGAACGTAATAAGACTCTGCTTTGCATTCGAGATACACGCTGGAGTCACAGTCGAGGAGAGGCGTAAGAAGTTTGACGAGCTAATGAAGGATGCCAGACAATGAAGAAAACTAGTTCCAAGGGGAAGTTTGTTGATCCATATGTACCTAGTTTGCGGTCTTAATGTAATATGTCTGTCATGTCCTAAATGTAATAAAACGAATGAGTTGAATGAAACATATTATGTGATTGTTGATCTTCATGTCTAATGTTTCAGTGTATGTTTTAATTTTTATTATTTATTAACACATATTGAACCAACTATATTAGGTTTGTGGTTGTTTGAATAGACTCTAGTCAAGTAATGATTGGGAAACATATTCAAACTTAGTCGTATGAAGTCTTCATGCAAATGGACCATGCTAATGGACCATACGCATGAACACTTTATGCTAATGGACCAGTCGCACGACTGAACCAGGAGACTGGATCAGTCGCACGACTAAGACATACGGATGACTCAGTCACATGACTGAACCTTTAGTCGTGTGATTGACTCAGTCGCATTCTTTAGTCGCACGACTGAATCATGCTAATGGTCCAGCCATACGATTGACTAACCCTAACCTATAAATACCACTTAATTCGTGGAAAAACAAAACACTTTGAAGAATTCGACTCATACTCGTACCCTAGCCATCCAAAACTTCCAAGAAAGCCAGTCCAAGTTCATAGATCGTTCTTGATCGATTCCTATTCGTTCTTAACGTTTAAATTATTGTTATATCGATTGGGTTAACGTTCTCACTGATTGGATCGCAAATCAAATAGGATTCCGCACTATTTGAGTGGGTATACATACAAATCAGTTAGTACTCCATCCAGTACATTGTCCCTATCACGTAGGAAAGCAATAATCCCAATGAACTCAGAGGCGTTCCAGAAGTAGCGTCGAGATGTGCACATATGTTGCGTATGGTGTCTAGCGTCCATCTTTTAGGCATACTGGTGCAACACAAGAAATATTTACATTAGTTTGGTTGCTAGACTTAACAGTTGAATTTTGGCTGATTTTGATCAACTGGTTCAATTGTGCGATTGAACCATACGACTAAGTTCAGTCGTACGATTGAGCCTGTGACTAAGCTTAGTCGTATGCTATGCCATGTGGTGGAGTTAGTCATGCGACTGGACCCATACGCATGATTCATTTGTGCGATTGAATCATAAGCCTGGCTCATCGTGCGACTGAAGTTTATCAGCATGTCCATTCGCATCTTTCATTGTTGAACACCATATATTTGAATCTTTGTCAAAACGTGACATTACACTTCGTGTTTAGATTCATTTGGACCGCAGAGACTCAAAATAGCACTTAGTATTATTTAAATCAACATTTGTGTCCATTTACTAGGTCTATTTTAAGAGTTTAGTCCCGGTTATTGATCTTTACAATTTAGGTCATTTAGGGTTCAATTCATTCATTCATTTGGGCTGATTTCAGTTGCAAAGTACCTGCAGATGAGTAGGAAATCAGTTAGTATCACAAATTAGAGCTATCAAAACGATCAACAATTTGGTAGGGTATGTATGTGTATGGGCGGTTTTAGAGAGTTTTGAAGGGTGGTAAGGGTTACAACCGACTGACCCCTTTATTTATACTATTTTAAATTTCAGTCGTGAGACTGGACCCATACTCATGCTTCATTCGTGCGACTGGGGTTCACCCGTGTGACTTGCTTATACTCCTTCATCCATTCGTACGATTGATTTAGTCTTGTGGCCCAATTGGATGGTTGTCTCATACTCATGGTCCAATCGTATGACTAACTCATACATATGGTTCAAACGTGCGATTGGCTAATCCTTATGATTCAATCGTGCGATTGGCTCATACTTATGAATTTGACCTCATACACTTTCAAACACTTAAAATTTCAACTTTTGGTATTTAACATTATGACCTATGATCATCTCAGACATGGCCTTTTATTTAACATCATTTTATCACCTCAGACGTGATCCTTTTAGTTTAGAACCAATTGGTCACCTCAAACGTGACCCCTTTTAGTGAGTGATTCACATATTTCATCTAGTTATATAGTCCGACATCTACGCAACAAAAGACTAGAAAATAGAAAACAACTTGAAATTTAATAGAAAACAAGACATATATTTGTGGTTTTGGGTTTGAGATGGATGGAAACCTTTTAGAATACATCTAACCAATTTTACTTCCTGAGCAGAATAGCTTCAAGTTAATTTGATCATTTCTGAAAAGATTCATTATGGAATCATACAGGTATATTATAATCATTTTGGAACTTTTTAATACGCACTTTGATGCTAGATTCTTATTTTGTCTGAGAGTCAATAGCACTTTCAAGAAATCATACTAGAGCTATAAGATGCACACAATGATTTTGACTGTCAAGAGTTGCAACCACGATGAATGTCAGTATATTTGTCCACTTAAATCGATACACATATATTTGACGCACATTGGTGATGAGTTAGGTTTAAATTATTTCAACAAGCATTTGTGGATCCCTCACTTATATGGTAATCAATATTCCTCAGGAGATTTTTGAGCGGTCTACGGGTATTTCACAAGAAGAAACTATTCTAAGAGCATTCAAAGAGATGCCAAGCCTCAGGCCAGTGCCATCGAACAGCAGATAGGCACAAACAACAATGAATTCTACAATATTTAGGTTATGCTTATCCTCAGGTCAGTGCCACCGCACAACAGAGAGGCACACACCAATCTTCTTGTTAGAGCATTTGTTTTTCTTTTGCACATAATGCACCAACAACATTAGTCATTAGCTTGATTGAACTTAGCAGTTTTTCCATGTGATTTGCTCATTTGTGTGGTCATCCGCACATATTTGTGGCGTTTATTTTGCTTGTCACCCCTTATTGGAAATGCGTTGATTGTGTTAACCAGGGATAAGATGTGAGCCCATAACAAGTTGAACAAATTAGTTTGAATTAAATTCACCAATGAAGTCTACTCATCTATTGTGTTTAATCTACCACATATCATATAATGAAGTAGCAACCTCTAGGTCTATATTCTCTATGTTACCTTAGTAGTAGACTAATTTTACTATCATTTTCCTTTTGTTGTGCTTAGACTTCTCAGACTTGTAATTTGAATTTAGCATGTTGAACATTTAAATCCTTTTGAAGTCCCAAACAATTTGTTCCCTGTGTACTATCATTTTTCATAAACTTGGAATCAAAATCAGAGATTTGATTTCATTTCTTTAAGCTAATCAGCCCTCCCCCCTCGTTTTTTATGTAAATAAATACTGCAACTAAGTAAATACTAAACTAACTATTCTCCCCCTAAACTTCTAAAACCAAAAATCTTTTTGTGTTTTTGGATTTTAGTAGACAGAAAAATAAAATAAAAGAAAATAATTAATAAACTAAGAAAATACTTGTCGAACTAAGAACTTTCTTCTTCTTGAATCACATCACTTTTCTTTTTCATGCCATTACCTCTAAAAGATATAAAAACCGAGGTTTGTCAAATGCTTTTGTGTAGAGGTCGGCACGTTGAAAATCGTATTAATTTTAACAACATCGATTAATTGATTTTCAAAACAGTCACATATAAAGTGATATTTAATACCGATGTATTTTGTTTTTAGGTGTTGGACCGGTTTTTTGGTGACAGCAATTACAGCAGAATTATCAACAAAGATAGGGGTGTTAGAAAATTGCAAACCGTGTCGCGCATTTACTGTTGAATCCAAATGATTTGCGAAAAACAACTTGCACCAGCAACATATTCAGCTTCACATGTTGACAAACTAACTAATGTCTAATTCTTACACTGCCAGGTGACTACTAAAGAACTGACATCTTGCTGATGTTGACTTGTAATTCATCTTGCAACCACCATAGTCCAAGTTAGTATACACTGTAAGCTCAAGGTCATCATCATAAAGATACCACAACCGAGTGTTGGAGCACCCTTCAGATAAAGAAAAATCCTTTATCAGAGATCTGGGGACTGAAAGTAAGTTGTTCTGTAGTTGTTGAACATAGTTGACCTTCTCAAACTTAACTTTCTCGTTTCCCACTTCGCCTTGAGTGGTGATGTAACCTCCTTTATTCCAAACAAATGATACATGTCCCCCTTTAATTTGTTCGATGTTAAAAGGGGAGATGAGTTCCCGGTCATGTGCCTGGACGCCCCACTATCAATAATCCAGGTATTTGTGATAGTGTTGTAACAAACACCCTGCACATTCAAAGGAATTGATTAGTTCAGGTTTGGGACCCAAGCCTTACTGGCTTGGGTGACCTAGAGGAATCACAGATCATGAATTCAACCCACTGTCCTTTAAGGGATGAGGGCATTGTTGTCTTCTTATTTCCTCACAATTAGACATATTACTTGATTTTATCTTCCATAAGCCAGTTTGTGTAAGGCCTGTTTGTGATAAACAGTGACTGGCTTATTGTTTGAACTTTAGGTTCACTAATACGCTTAGGTGGAGTATTAGATCTCATTTTAGAAAAAAATTGGTTTTGCATCATAAGGTTAATTTTCTTTTGGGCATCTGATAATAAGGACAATTAGGAGAGATATGTCCTTGTTTTCCACAACTGTAGCATTATCTTCCTTCTACAGATTGAACAAAATTTTATGTGGTGTTGAGTTTGGTAAGGTGTGAGATGTGTCTGGTTGGGTTTTATCACGTCTCTTTAGATGTTTTAGCTTCTTTAACAAAATTAATTGTTTTTAACATTTTGAACATCTTTAACTTTTAGTTTATTGGAATTTGATGAATAACATGTTTTTGGTTAACTGGATTAGTCATTTTGGGTTCAGAAGTAGACGTGTGTGAACCTGACCTTAATTAACCTTTTCAATTTGATCATCCAAATTTTCAATAGGCATCTTCTCTATTGATTTCAAAGTAGATTTCTTCTGTTTAGTGATGTTTTTCACAGATTTGCCCGTGGAATCGGGATCACTAACCAGAGGAGTAGACACCACATGATCCTTTACCAGGTTATTATTGATCGGTCTACATTTAGTGTTCAAAAGGACTGCATGTGGTGGCAGAACTACTTAATAACCCAGACCTTCTCCATTATTTCATTCTTTCACTAAGTTTTAAACTATGTGAGAAGAACTAGCCAAACTATGTAGTTTTTGTTTTAAAGATTCAACTTCGACTTCAAAAACTGCTTTTTTCCTTTTTCGTTTCTTCCAAAGAATTTAAATAAAATTTTATGTCATTTGCTTGATCTAATGCAATAACCTTGGTTTCCCGTAGTTGTTTTCCCAAACGTTCTACTTTTTCTTTGAAACCACACTCATTTTGTTTTAAAATACGATTAGCCTCAGTGCAGAGTTGTAAATCGTTTACTAAATTATCATTGTGTTCTAGTAACCTTTCAAAATTTAGATCAATGCTTTCCCTAAATTTGTCTAATTCAGTACAAGCATGTTTTTCAAATAATTGGTCTTTAGAACTTACTTGTGAGGAATCAGACGAATCAGCCATGAAAGCTATATCAGATTCTTCATTGACTGGAGATTCTAAGTTTGTTGCTTCGAGCTCTTCTTCAACCAAGTGATTTATAACATTCACAGCTTCTTCGGTATCTGACATTGCTTGCTCAGCTATGATCTCACCTTCACTAGCAGATCCATCATCCAATGCACCAACCAAGGAAATATTTTATTCCCTAGGAGAAACAAATCGGAAGGACCAGTCTTGCCCTTCATCACCTTGTGCAGTCAGAGCCTTAGTCTCTTTAGTTGAAGAAGTAGTTCCAGTCATGTCTTTGTCTTGACGGTAGAATGTAGGAAATGGGTTTCCATTTCTAGTTTTCTTAGGCTTTACACATTCACGTTTAAAGTGCCCTTTTTTACCACAGTTGAAACATATGACTTTGGTTTTGTCAAAACCAAAAGTCATATCTTTAGTGACAACTAGATTTTGCCCTGTCTTTTTGACAAACTTCTTTTCCTTCTAACTGCACTCGCCAAGGCCCACATTATGTCCATTCTTTCTAGCTCATTTTCATCATCAACTTGCTCGTAATCCTCATCTGCAAGATGACAATTTCCAATCTTACCGGTAACTAACCATCATAAGATTGTACAACAGCCACTAGAAGATCCATGTTGCTCCTTAGCCACTTCCACTGTGACATTACCGAGATTCTCAGTCTTCAACTTTGTAGTATTTGCCTCAGGAACTATGTATTGGGTTCCATGACCCTAATGTTTTGTTTCTTGATGTCGTGGTTTGGAAAGGAGCAAAGGAACTAGAAACAATGTTGTTTGTAACGGTGCTCCTGAAACAGTTGGAGTCGGAACTGATTTGTAAAGTGAACGATTCTGAACATAGGATCCTTTCTTCGACTTGTATTTCAATTGCAGTTCTTCCTCCCTTAACTTCAAGATGAAATCATTTATGTCCAAAGTCGCAAGAATTTTGTTTTGTCTCAGATTAGACACAAATGAATCCCATTTATCCGGAAAACCATCAACAAAGCTTGAAACTTTATCTTCCATAGATGTTGTCACACCAAGAGTGTGCAACTCACTTATTTGATGCTAGAATCTGTCAATAATATTATCCAAGTTCTCATTCCCTATCAAAGAGAAATTATCAAATTCTTTTTTTAGAGCTTTAGCCTTTGGTGCTTTCAGAGTTTCGTTTCCATCATATCTTTTCTCCAATGCCTCCCATAACTTTTTAGCCTGCTTGTTCTCAGAGAACTGATGAAAAATATCCTTAGGTATCAACTGAGTCAACAAGGCATATACTTGCTTTTCAGCATTGAACAGAATCTTCTAAGCTTCACTCATTCATCCCAAAGTCAACTTGACTCCATTAGCATTGATTTGTACCACATAAACAGTCTCAATGGATGTCCAAAGATTTGGGTCAACTCCATTTAAATAGATTTCAAACCACTATTTCCACTGTGGATATTCATCTAACGTTAACAGCTTTGGTGGTTTATTATGATTTCTAATCTCATTCTACAGAAGTAGAAGGTTATGGATGCGAGAGTCCTTTCCAGTAGTAAATGCAGCAAAATGGTCTTCCATTGCTTTAAACTTGGTACTTTTAGAACAGGATAGTTTCACTCGTGTGAATGGGCTATGAGTATGGATCACTCGTGCGAATGAATTCAATCGTGTGATTGGATTCAGTCGTACATATGAACAAGACGATTGGAATCAAAGACTGGAGTTGTTCAGTCGTGCGAATGAGGGATACGAATGAGTTCCGTCGCGCGGATGGAGTATACGATTGAATTCAATCGTACGAATGAACCAATCGTGCGACTGAAGGCTATTGTACTTGTAAAATCAAATATATTGACACCTTGACACAAAATACAAGTTTTCCAGGAACCCTAATCTGCCGTATAATGAAAAACTAAGACTTTAATGCATGCAAACGTCGAAAACGCCTTTTGAAGCAAAGTGGTGACTCTTTTGATTTAAACGTAGGTTTTTAACACCAAAACTAATCGAATCCAATGCAAAATCACTAACCAAAGCTCTGATACCACTTGTTAGTACTGTGTACGTACAGAGTACTAACGGATTCTGGGTGAAACCAGATCAAATAGTGCAAAATCCTATTGATTGGCGATCCAATCAGTGAGAACGATAACTCGATCGATATAACAATGAACTAAGCGTTAGAATGAGTAGGAATTGATCAAGATCGAAGTATGAAGTTGGATTGGTTGTTTAGGACGCTATGGACGGCTAGGGTTTATGTATATTCGAAGTATCTCTACAAGTGTCTTTTTCTCTCCACGAATTATGTGGTATTTATAGGTTTATAGTTTTCATTCGTACGACTGAACCATGCTAATGATTCATATGCACGACTAAAGGTTCATTCATGTGACTGAGTCAATCTTATGTCTCAATCATACGACTGATCCAGTCTCCTGGTTCAATTGTGCGACTGGTTCATAAGCATGATATATTCATGCGTATGGTCCATAAATATGGTCCATTAGCATGAATAATCACCCAACTAGGTTGAACACATTACTTAATCATTATTGACTAAGAACCATGTACAACTACCTCAAAACTATGTAAGAAGTTCATACATAAGGATCAAAGATAAATAAACATCAAGGCATATATCATACTTCATTACATCATCACATTACACATATGTAAGACATGAATGACTTTTACATTTAAGCACATAAACTAGAAACATCATGTATCTACAGTTTATTGATCATTTGGACCAACACAATGATATCAGAGCCTTTGTGCTCTTATTGATTGAGTTTTTGGGTTTTCTAGTTCAAAATCACCGTTTCATCAATTCTATATCGATTTTTGAGTGATTTGGCTATGTTAATTGATTGAGTTTGGTTAGCATTTCGTATGGAAAGATTTTGTAAAAATAAGATCTTAAGTGTTGTAATCAGACACTTATGCATGAGGAAGTTGAACAAGCCATGTCAGAGGGTATATGTATGAGTGAAAAGAAGGATTGTGGTGAAGAAAGTATGTATGTTGGTGTGAAAAATGATGATCTGAGAGAATTCAAGGGTGCGCATGTGGAGTTGATGAATAAACAATCTGAGGTAAAGGAAAAGGGAAGCAACCTAGTACAACCACTGTTGATGAAAGCAAGAAAAGTACTCTAGTGTGCCAATTTGACAAAGCCCTCACAGCAGAAAAAATGGAGATGGGTCTTCCTTATGAGGAAATACAAGATACGTGCTCCTCTGCTTGCAAAATCATATTATTTGGTAATTATAAAGCAAATTGTCTATTATTGATAATGAAAAAGACTAAAACAAATTAAATGAGCTTAAGCTAAATGAGTCAAAATATTTTGTTATATTAAATGAAGCTTTAAAAGAAAATGAACATTTAAAAAGAATTGTTTTAGAAAGAAATATTGAAATAAATACTTTAACTAAAATAGTCACTCTTGCTGATTTTGAAACAAGTAAACTTCAGTCGAAACTTGATAAATGGACAATCTGAGGGATGAACCACGACGATTTGTCTAAATCACAACGAGGGGCTAGGATTAAAATAGGTTTGGGTTATGAAAATGCTTTAGTTTATCCTGCTCCTAGTAGTACTTACTATTATTCACCAATGCCAATTCCTCATCCTTTAAATGATTTCATTCAAACATATACTAACAATATGTCTACAAGTTTAGAAAGTGTTAATAATAAGAAAGTGTGTGAGGAGTACAATTATGGACCAACGAGTGGACTTGGATGCAATAGCCTTAGTACACCTAAATCTCAGCAATCTGTTCTAGAAAATAGTTCTAGTTTAAGTAACTTTTTTATTTATCAAAATTCTGTCTCAAACATTAACTTGTGTGTTCAAGTGGTCATTCCAATTCTTTATCTAATGATTTAGATGTGATGATGATATTTTAAATATGTGCATGAATGAGGTTGTGGAAGATTCAATTATCGCTTGTAATGATAAAGCTAAAAGAATCTACTTTGAAAAATTCTTTTCACATCCTATTCCATCGTTTACCCCAATTAAAATTTCACAAGCTAATGAAAGGGTAATATCTTCTTCTAGTGCAAGTACAAGTGGTACAAGTACCACATGTATTCCAAATGATGATAGTGTTAGGACCATGTACGTATAGAGTACTAACTGATTCTGCGTTATACTGGATCAAATAATGTAGAATCCTATTTGATTGGCGATACAATCAATGAGAACGATTACCCGATCGATATAAGATTGAAACTAAACGTTAAGAACGAGTAGTAATCGATCAACAATGAACTATGAACTTGGACAGGCTGTTTGGGATGCTCTGGACGGCTAGGGTTTATATGTATGTGTAATATCTCTTCAAGTGTTGTGTTTTCCACGAATTTGGTGGTAATTATAGGTTATTGGTTTCCATTCGTACGACTGAACCATTAGCATGGCTCAGTGGTGCGACTGAATCATGCGATTGATCCATATGCACGACTTAAGGTTCCGTCGTGCGACTGAGTCAATCTTATGTCTCAATCATACGACGATCCAGTCTCCTGCTTCAGTCATGCGACTGGTCCATAAGTAGTATGTATTCATGCGTATGGTCCATAAGTATGGGCCATTAGCATGAATACTCATCCGACTAGGTTGAACATAATACTCAATCATTATTGACTTAGAATTATGTACAACAACCTCAAACCTATATAAGAAGTCATACGTATGAATTAAGATAAACAAACATCAAATTATATATCATATTTCATTACATTGTCAATTACATATACGTAAGAAAAAAAGACTTTTACATTGAATCACATAAAATAGGTACACATGTATCTACAAACTCCCCCTTGGACCTAGTTTCCTCTATCGTCTAACATTCTTAACATGTTCTTGGAACTTCTTGTGCCTCTCTTCTTTTATGACTCTTGCATGTATTTCAAATGCAAATTGGAGTCTTATCACATGTTGGAACTGTAGAGCTTGTACAATGTCATTTGAAGTGTGGAGTTAAATCCTGAGGCATTTCCCGTAAGGGAATCTTTGACATTGTAGATGGGGGAATCCACTTGAGCACTACTTTAAGCTCTCTAGATATAGGGTCCACTACAGACTTATGTATGAACCTCTTCGGTTGTTGAGGTCTGAAGTTTACCCACCTAGTGTGGTATTCCTTCTTTAATGCAGCCTCAAACCACCTAGCATCTTCCTTGGATTAACATACAGCAGATCTAAGCATGCTAGTTGGTTGAGCTCAAAACAACAAGAAGAGTCTTAGATCATGGGGATATCTGAAGTACTCAATCTCCTTTTCTCTCTTTACAGCATATATGCCCAAATCTTCAAAATATGCCCACGCTATAATCTTGCTAGACACTTTCGGATGTCTTTTGACTCTATGAAGCTTTGTGTAGGCATTCTGCTTTTGGGGCGCAAGTTGCGCTTTCATCTCTGCAAAACAAGCTGCCCATTCAGCTTTCTTGATATCAACATTAGCATCAGAAGCTTGGGCGATGCTTTCTTCTTTTTCTTTCTCCTTTTCCATCTCTTCCAGTTTCTCAAATTTAGCACTGCCAAAAGTATCACCCAAGTTGGGGATAACATTGCCTTCGTGGTCAGCGTACTCTGGATAATGCTCAGCTGTAACATCCTCAATCTCAATCTCATCAACATCCTGTAGCTTCTCATCACTCAATAGATCGACTTCTTGAGCATCTTTGACAATTTCATCAGGATTGAGTCAGATCATCTTAGCTAGCTGGTCATCCGTTAGATCATGAATAATCTCTCCCTCTTCCGGAGTGTAGCTCATAGATCTCTTGACAATCCTTGCAAGTCAAGGATCATGGTAAGTTGAGTCTTAACTTGCTAAAGGGGTTTGACATCATACTCGTCTATCTGTTGAGCTTCATCTGTTTGATTAAACATCTAGCACATTACACATATGTCATTGTATAAACATTAAAACAACAAAAAACATAGATGATCATTAATTATATTAATGTAATATATAATTCAGGTACAAAAGTTTTTTTAAATACAAAGACATCTAATAATTACTTTTGTCTTGATCTATTAATTCTTTAGATGGAGGAGCTAAGGACGAGGCTCCTTGATCTTCGTTTCTTTTAGTACGCCTCTCCTGAGCTTGAGGATTTGATGCAGACACAGATGCATCACTTTCCTGATCATCATCATCCTCTTTATCTTTACCGCTCGGTCCTCCTTCATCAACATCTTCCTTAGAATCATCTTAATCCTCCTCCTCCTCCTCCTCCTCATCATCATCATCATTTATCTTTAATGGCTCGCTTTTTGATCCTTGAGCTTTAGCAGTATCTTTTGTTCTTCTTCTCAAGCCAACACCAGCTCATTTTGACTAGTAAGTGCATGGTGGGCTCAGCCTAGAGCTCTCTCATACTAGGCACTCTTCTCGTTGAGTTGCACGACCTACTTTGCCTGAGCTGTATTCACCTCCATCATTTTGTGTAGCTGAGTAGCCCTTAGCTAATTGGTGGCAATCAGCCTTAGAACAATGCGGTTAAGGTTAGCAAGCTATTCCATAACCGGATATTGGGCAGAGTGGATCCAGGTGTAACTGTGGATTGGTTGGAGGGACCAGCCTGGTGAGTCATTGTGGCAGTGGTGGATGTGGTGAAGATGGGAGGTGGAATGGGAGTGGGATGTGGTAAAGTGGTTGTGGTAGTGGTGGTGGGAGGAGTGATAGTAGTAGGGGGAGGAGTGGTGGTGGTAGTAGATGTGGTAGTGGTGGTGGCTAGAGTGGTGGCAGTTGTAGTGGGTGTGGTGGTGGTGGTCGTCGTGGCTGTGGCAGTAGTGGTAGAAATAGAAGATGTGATAAGAGTAAACCTCGGCCTCTTACTCTTCTTCCTATGAGGATGGGCCATCTCTTTTTCTTGAGCCTTGGAGACCGAAGCTCCCCCTTGGCTGATGGGCTGGTCAGGGATATAAGTAGGATCAGTGACATAAGTAGCAGCATCCCTCAACTCAGCCTGGCGTCCACCAACCGCCTCTATCCCTTGTCTGTGGCCACAACCAACTCTTAACAGTCCTCAACTAGTGGCTCATCATCCGACTCCTCATCTTCATCTATCCGGAAGTCTTGGTGGAAAGCAGCCCTTTCTGTTCCACCAGGTGCCTCACCACCTTGACTCTGATCATGGTCGTCATCATCATTGTCTTCTCGTCTGTGGGTGCCATGATGGGCTCAACATCAGAGTCACTGTCATCGTGACGCCACTTCCTGCGAGCGGGCGCCACATACTCCTTGTTGGCCAACTGACCAAACAGTCTCCTTACCGGGGGCTTCACCTACTTCCCCCGGTAGACCTTCATCCTACCGAATGTAGTATCGTCCATCCCCTCGAGTGTAACAACATCGTCTCTCTCATTAGGCAGCGAATGAAGCTTCTCATCATGATCATCTGTAGAAAACGTGGGTACATACAAAAGCCTTCCTTGCCCTTAGCCTTAATGTTCTATACCATGTAGGAGAAGAGCATGCGTGAGAAACTAAATGGGTGGTTTAGCACCAGAGCAACATATGCATTCTAGATTTGATTGGACATCTCGTCAAAACCTTCACTTCTAGACGCTATGTACTTGAGAGTCACATGAGCTAAGTACTTAAACTAGGGGCACAGGTTGCTCTTGTTGAGCACACCTGCGTTGATGTCCCCAGTGTACTTCATCCATAGAAAACATCCCCGAACGGTCAGGGGATGTAACTTGGTTGGGTAAGTACCATCATCACCTAGATCCAAAACTCTCCTGAGATTGTCTTCTATGATCTCCATCTCCTGTCCGAAGATAGAGCTCCTAATTCAGTGAGGCTCAACAGATCGGTCAACTAAAGCACCTTCCCAAAAGGCCTGCTGTATAGGCCTGTAGGGTGTGCAGGGAGCAAAGATAGCCTTGTAGATCCTCGACCTACGTAGAAAGGCTATAATCCTAGCGAACTCAGCGATGTTCCTAGAAGTAGCATCGAGATGAGCACATATATTGTGCTTGGTGCTCATAGTCTATCTATCGGCCATGTTGCTGCAAAACAAGAAACATATACGTTAGATTTATGCATAACAGAAGGTAGTTGGAACTAAGTTGTTTGATCATACTGGTTCAGTCATGTGACTGAACCATACGACTGAGTTTTAGTCATACGATTGAGTTCAGTCGTACGATTGAGCCTACGGCTGAGTTCAGTCGTGCGATTGAGCCTGCGACTGAGCTTAGATGTATGCTACACCATGTGGTTGAGTCAGTCGTGTGATTGAACCCATAAACATGATTCATATGTGCGATTGAGTCATTCCCCTGGCTCAATCATGCGATTGGTGTTAATCAGCATGACCATTTGTATCCTACACTATTGAACACCCTAGAATTGAATCTTTGTTAAAATTGATATTAGCCTTTGTGTTTAGACGCATTAGAACCATTGAGACTCGAAATAACACTTAATGTCTTTTAAATCAAAATTTATGTTCAGTTAAGTGGTCTATTTTAGGCTTTTAGTATCGGTTCTAGGTTTTAGCCCAATTGGCCCTTAAGGATGCAATTAAGATGTTCATTTTGATCGATTGCAATCTCCCAGTACCTGTAAATGAGTAGAAACACTGTTAGAAACACAGATCGGTCGGTAAGAACAGGCAAATGCAATTTGGGCAGAGTATGTTCGTATGAGCTATTTCAGAGGACTTGAAGGGTGGTAAGGGTTACGACCGACTGACCCCCTTATTTATACTATTTAAGTTTTAGTCATGTGACTGGACCCATACTTATGCTTTAGTCGTGCGACTGAGCCCATACTCATGCTTTAGTTATGCGACTGGGTTCAGTCGTGCAACTGGCTCATACTCCTTCATCCATTTGTACGATTGGTTCAGTCTTGTGGTCCAATCACATGGTTGTTCTATACTCGTGGTCCAATCGTGTGACTGGCTCATACTTATGGTTTAATTGTGCGATTGGGTCATACTTATGATTCAATCGTACGATTGGCTCATACTCATGTGTTGACCTCATACACTTTCAACCTTTAAAATTTTAACCTTTGATAAACATTATGACCTTTTAACACCATTTGATCACCTCATACGTGATCCTTTTAGTTTGGAACCGATTGATCACCTCAGACGTGATCCTTTTAATTTAAAAATGATTGGTCACTTCAGACATGACCCCTTTTAGTTAGTGATTCATAGAGTACATCCAGTTGTATAGTCCGACATCTACGCAACAAAAGACTAGAAAATAGAAAATAACTTAGAAATTTAAAAGAAAAACAAGACATATTTTTGTTGTATTGGGTTTGAGAAGAAGAGCTTCAAGTTAATTTGATCATTTCTAGAATGATTCATTATGGAATCATACAAGTATAGCAGGATCGTTTGGGAACCCCTATTAGTCTACACTTTGATGCTAGATTCGTGTTTTGTCTGAGAGTCACTAGCACTTTCTGGAAATCATACTAGAGCTATAAGATGCACACAATGATTTTGACGTTCAAGAATTGCAGCCATGATGATTGTCAGTATGTTTGTCCACTTAAATCCATACACAGAGTTTTGACTTACATTGGTGATGAATTAGGTTTAATTATTTCAACAAGCATTTGTGGATCTCACACTTATATGGTAATCAACATTCCTCAGGAGATTTTTGAGCGGTCTACGGGTATTAGACAAGAAGAAACTATTCTAAGAGCTTTCAAAGAGATGCCAAGCCTCAGGTCATTGCTATCGCACAGCAGAGAGGCGCAAACAACAATGAGTTCTAGAATATTTAGGTTATGCTTATCCTCAGTTCAGTACTACCGCACAGTAGAGAGGCACACAACCTATCTTCTTGTTGAAGCATTATTTTTCTTTTGCACATATCGCACCAACAACATTAGTCTTTAGCTTGATTGTTTTTAGCAGTTTTTACATGTGCTTTGCTCATATTTATTGTTATTCGCACATTTGTGGCATTTATTTTGCTCATCACCCCTTATTGGAAATGCGTTGATTGTGTTAACCAGGGATAAGATGAGAAACCACAGCAAGTTGAACTAGTTTGAATTTTAATTCACCAATGAAGTCTACTCATCTATTGTGTTGAATCTACCGACACACCATTTAATGAACTAGCAACCTCTAGGTCTATTTTCTCTATGTTACCTTAGTAGTAAACTAGTTAACTATCATTTTTCTTTAGTTTTGCTTAGACTTCTCAGACTTGTACTTTGAATTTCGCATTTTGAGTAAACTTGTTCTGAAATCCCAACCAATTTATTCCCTGTGTGCTATCACTTTCCATAAACTTTGAATCAAAATCACAGATTTGATTTCACTTCTTTCAGCTAACCTGCCCTCCCCCCTTATTTTTTAAGTAAATAAATACTATAACTAATTAAATAAACGAAACTATTCTCCCCCTAAAATTCTAAAACCGAATTTTTTTTGTGTTTTTGGATTTTAAAGACAGGAAAAATAAATTAAAAGAAAATAAGTCAAACTAGTCAGACTACGAACTTTCTTCTTCTTGAATCATATCACCTTTCTTTTTCACGCCATTTACTTCTAAATGATATAAAAATCTCGGTTTGTCAAATGCTTTTGTGTAGAGGTCGGCGCGTTGAAAATTAGTACTAAATTTAACAACATTGATTAATTGTTTTTCAAAACAGTCACATATAAAGTGATATTTAATACCGATGTGTTTTGTTTTAGGATGTTGAACCGGATTTTTAGTTACAGCTATTGCAGAAGAATATCAAAAAATAGAGGTGTTAGAAAATTTCAAACCATAGTCGCACATTGCTGTTGAATCCAAATGATTTGCGAGCAGCAACTTGCAGCAGCAACTTGCAGCAGCAACATGTTCAGCTTCACATGTTGACAGACCAACTGAGGTCTGCTTCTTACACTTTCAGGTGACTAGCTGTCTACCGAAGAACTGACATCCCACTGATGTTGACTTGTAATTCATCTTGCAACCACCATAATCCGAGTCATTATACGATGCAAGCTCAAAGTCATCTTCATGAGGATATGACAACCCGAGTGTTGGAGTACCTTCAGATAAGGAAAGATCCTTTTAACCCCGATGAGATCATTTACTTTTGGTTTCGCCTAATATCTGGAGCAAAGACACGTTGCGTACATGATATCAGGACGTGAGGTGTGAGGTACATGATAGATCTGATCATTCCTCTGTACATGGTGGCATCAACCAGATCACCATTTTCGTCGGGTGCCACGTCATGGTTCGTGGCAAGTGGAGTTGCAGCAGCCGAAGCATTTTCCATGTCAAATCTACTATGGTTAAGAATGATTCTGTGTTATACCGGATCAAATGGTGCGGAATCCTATTTGATTGGTGATCCAATCAGTGAGAACGATTACCCGATCGATATAAGATTGAAACTAAACGTAAGAACGAGTAGGAATCAATCAAGAATAAACTATGAACTTGGACACGCTGTTTGAAATGCTCTGGACGGCTAGGGTTCATGTGTATGCGTAATACCTCTTCAAGTGTTGTGTTTTTCCACGAATTAGGTGGTATTTATAGGTTATGGTTTCCATTCGTACGATTGAACCCTTAGCATGGTTCAGTCGTGCGACTGAATCATGCGATTGATCCATACGCATGACTGAAGGTGCAGTCGTGCGACTAAGTCAATCTTATGTCTCAATCATACCACTGATCCAGTCTCCTGGTTCAGTCGTGTGACAAGTCCATAAGCATGATGTATTCATGCATATGGTCCATAAGTATGGGCCATTAGCATGAATACTCATCCACTAAGTTGAACATAATACTCAATCATATTGACTTAGTATTATGTACAACAACCTCAAACCTATATAAGAAGTCATACATATGAACTAAAGATAAACAAACATCAAATCATATTCATATTCATACATTGTCAAATTACACATACGTAAGAATGAAAGACTTTTACATTTATCACATAAACTAGGTACACATGTATCTAAAGATACATGTAAGGCCCCGTTCCCGGGACGCTCACAGCCAGTCAAACATCTCACAAAAACATACATAAATTTTTAACATTATTAAACATTGCGGAGGGTACTGGAAAAATTACAACATTGTTAACAATTACAAAACGTCATTTGTTCGCATTACAATGAAAAAACATTATCCTTATACAAAGTGGATGCCATCCAAAATGAGCCAAGTAGCCACCGGTACCATCCTCAACAACCATTACCTGCCAACTAGAAACACATAAAAGTCAGCGTTGCTAAGTGAGTTTTTGTTTTAAATAATATATACTTTACTTTAGTTTAAAACCTTCCTTTACATTTGTACATGATCATACATCATACGTACACATAGATAATATCATTATTATCTTCCTTTACCATTCATTACATACATTCATCATTACTTCTTTACATTCCGTACCAGTATCATGAACTTTACCCCACCGTCATGCATAAAGCGGGAACTGGGCCGAAGTCTATAGTAGACCCCCATACATTGCGCCCAGTGGCCTGACCACAGGATCAGAGTAAATTCATGTGTACCAATGCCTTGTGCTATACTCCACCGTCATGCATAACGCGGGTACTGGGCTAATGTTTTTCAGACTTCCATAACACACATAGCCTAGCACTAGCACTGGGGTAAACGTCCAAGGTCGTATCTGTAAGCTACACATTTGGCCAGTCACAAGGACTAGACCCCTGTGTGTACACTTATGGGTCAGTTAAACCACACATAGTTTAGCTAATGACATTTTAGAGTCATGCACCTCCTTACATTTGCTTGCAAGACTTTCCATTTCATCATTTATTAATGCAGGCATTCATTCATACTTTACGTTTCTCTTTTCATTATCTTTCGGTTACGTTACATAATACTTTTCACTTACATTCACAACTATACTCCATAAAGCCACAGAAAATAAACATACATAATAAGGAACATAAACATACATAACCACAAGGCATCATCATCATACATGACATAACAATCATCATACATGTCATAACATACCCCACATATCATCAAAAGCCAACTTACTTCACCCCTAGAAACATCGCAAGTCAAAGCTTACACTTTCAGGCGCATGGGCACTATGTAGGCGCATGGGTAACACTTAGGCGCATGGGAAAATTCTAGGCGCATGGGCACTATTGGGGCGCATTGTCACGCCCCCGCTTATAGTTGAAACACAAGGATGTAACAAACGGGATCATCATAACACATTGTTAATTAATTGGGATGCAATAAATGATGAAAGTCAACGTGTCATGACGTTACCCGACTCAAATGGAGACTTGTGTCGCACTTACTCAAATCCACGACAAACATAGTCATACAAAAATAAGTATAAATCCCACAACCCGGAACAAGTGAACATAAAGTGAGTAATAAATAAAAGTCAATGGAATTGTCAAAAATGTCCAAAGAGTTTAAATGACGCAATCCTAAGGTCGTCGCTAAGGAAGCATCCCTAGCTATCCTCAATGATTGTTACCTGAAAAGATATGCTCAAAAGGTCATATATTGTTATAGGGTTCGTAGGTTTAAATAGTAAACAAAACTTGATGTTGTGTAAAAGTTTGGTAGAACATGAGTGCATACAGTTATAAGCAATTTTAATTTTGCAAACTGGTTGAGCTCAAAACCTGGAAGAGTCTTCGGATCATGTGGGAATCTGAAGTACTCAATTCCCTTCTCACGTTTAACCGCGTAAACGTTGAGGTACTCAAAATGTGCCCACGCTATGATTCTGCCTGCCACCTTTTGATGTTTCTTGACCTTATACAGTTTGGTGTAGGCAATTGACATTGAAGCACTATGTTGGGCTCTTATCTCCTCAAAACATGCTACATATTCTGCCTTTTTGATGTTCACTTCAGCATTTGTGGCTTGGGCCTTATCTTTACCCTTTCCGGACTCTTGCTCCATCCTATCGAGAGTCTCAAAAGTGTCACTAATAAGAGTGTCTTTCAGATTGGGAATGACAGTTCCCTCATTATCAGTGTACTCTGGATAGTGTTGTTGTGCAGGTGACATCTTCTGTCTCAATCTCATCGACATCTTGAAGCTCATCGTCACTCTTTACATGCACAGTCGAGCATCTCTCATAATCTCTTCAGCATTCAACTTGAACATTTCGGCTATTTGCTCGTTAGTGAGATTGTGAATGATTTCTCCTTCTTCAGGAGTATACATTAGCGATCTCCTGACAATACCCTGCAGATCAAGAATCAATGTGAGTTGAGTCTTGACCTGTTGAAGGGGAGCAATATCATAGTCATCTCTTTGAAAGTTTGGATCTGCTTGATTTAGACATTCAACACAGCAGTCATTGGTTAATAATCAAGACAGAAACATTGACATTAAATATAAACATTCATTACATTAATTTGATACATGATCCAAATACATATGATTTTAAATAACAAGAAAAAAAATCTAAGCATTACTCAGTCCTGGATCATCGGCTCTTCTTCTGACGGGGCGGATGTGGAGGCACCTTAATCTTGTGCTCTTTTAGTCCTCTTTTCACTGGTAGATATGGCACCCACAGCAGATGAGTCGTCATCATCATCATCACCAACATCATCTCCCGCATCACCAGCAGCATCAGTATCATCATCACCATCGTCATCCTCATCATCACTCTCATCATCACTATCATCTCCATCCCCTTCCTTGATCTTAAGGGGCTCTTCCTTGGATCCCTTTAGACGTAGCATGATGGTCTTGGTAGTGGTCTCCAACTCCTTAATCCTTTTTGCTGATAGGACATGTTGCTCCCGGAGTTAGGACATCTCTGGACGTTGAGCATCCATCTGCTATGCCTGGTGAGATATCTGCAGAGCTTGGGCAGCAGTAAGGTCTACTAGCTATCGCAGCTGAGCAGTCTTCTCTTCGTCTGCCACCAACAGCCTCAGCACCATACGGTTAAGTGCTGAGAGCTATTCCTCTACCCCACTAGGAGGCAGAGGTGATCCAGATGTGTAGGAAGGATATGATGTTGGTATAGCATGGTGGCTAGTGGTGGTGGTGGTGGCTGTGGTGTAGATAGGGGGTGGTATAACAGGTGGAGGTATGGTGGTAGTAGTGGAGGGTGGAAGTGTGGTAGTGATGGTGGGTGGTGTGGTAATGGTGATAGAGGATGTGGTAGAAGTGGTGGTAGCTGTGGTGGTGGCTGAGGTGGTAGGGGAGTGGTGGTGGCTGAGGTGGTAGGTGGAGTGGTGGTGGTGGTAGTGATGAAGGTGAGTTGTCTCTTCTTCTTCTTCATGTCGTGGGGCTAAGCCATCCTTTTCTTCCTCGATCCTGTCGAGGAGGATGCTCCCCCTAGAACATGGCTTGGCTGATCGGGAGCATATGTCAGATCAGTGTCAACCGCTCCCGACCCTCCAGGGCGTCCACCAATCGCCCGAAGCCCTCGTTTTGTGGCAACGACTTTACTGCCCACAGTCCGAGTCAGAGGCTCCTCATCTGAATCCTCCTCCTCACCAGGTATGAAATCATGGTAGAATCCAGCAGTCTCTACTCCATCTCCAGTGGGGGCAGATGTTGTAGATGCTATATCAGCAGTGGGGGCCCTTGGTTGAGTGGGCCCTGCATCTCCAGCATCACCGTTGTCATCATCATCGGAGTCATCCTCCAGAAGCTGTAGTTGCTCTACCTCAGAGTCACTATCAACGTAACACCATTTACGCCTAGCCAGCGTCACGTAATTCACCCAGGCCAAATGCCCAAATATCTCCTCACAAGGGCTTAACCTGCTTCCCCCTGTAGACCTTCATCCGACCAAGTGTAGTGTTGTCCATCACCTCAAGGATCACAGCATCCTCCTTCTCCTTTGGCAAGGAAAGGAGCTTCTAGTCGATAATCATCTGCATGAAGCGAGGGTACATTCAGAAGCTCTCCTTCCCTTTCCCCTCAATGTTCTCCCACAAGTAGGTGAAGATCATCCTGGAGAAGCTGAACGGGTGGTTCAGCACCAACGCTGCATATGCGTTCTAGATCTGATCTGATAGCTCATCAAATCCTCCCTTCCGAGACGCTATGCACTTCAGCAGCACATGTGCGAGGTACTTGAACTGGGGGCACAGGTTGCTCTGTTGAGCACCCAAGCGTTGATGTCCCTAGAGTACTAAGCTCGCAAGAAACATCCTCTGACAGTAGGGGGTGTAGTCTAGTGGGACAGTCATCATCGTCCCCAAACTATAGCACCGTCCTAAGATCATCCTTAGTGATCTCAATGGCCTCTTCAAATATAGTACTCCTGATGCGATGGGGCTCTGAAGATCTATCAACTACAGCGCCTTCCCAGAAGGCCTGCTGAATAGAGCGATACGGTGTACATGGAGTAGATATGGCATGAAAGATCCTCGATCTCCTCAGAAAAATATAATGCCAAAAAAGTCTGAAGCATTTCTGGATGTCAGATCCAGATGAGCACAAATGTTGTGCTTAGTGCCCATAGTCCACCGACTCGTCATCTGTTACACAATGAATATAAACGTTAGTATCCGTTGAGGAATGATATCTTGAATCACTTAGACTTGAAATTCTTTCTGTTCTATCGTGCAAATGAGACTGTGCGACTGAGTTCTAGTGATGCGAATGAGTAGTGCGACTGCGATCTAGTTGTGCGAATTACCTCATACGTACGACTTGTCATGTGACTGAGCTCATACGTATGTAAACTCATTCGTGTATATCAGTCGTCCGACTGAAACCATACACATGGTCCTGTCGTGCGGTTTAGCCATTCGTACTACTCATTCGTGCGATTGAAGTTTATCAACCTGTCCATTCGCATGACATACTGCTATTCAATTCAAACTCAAGTTTTGACCAATTCTTATCATTTGACATCGTGTTTTGGTTCATTGGAATCGCAATCATTATACTTAATACCTAATATCATTAATTTCGGTTATTTGCTTGGATTAATTGGGTTATTTAGTCAAAAGTATCCGTTCTTGGTTTGGGCCGAACATGTCGATTTTTGAGTCAAATTGAATGAAATATGATTTGATCGAGCCGCATTATACCTGTATAGTCAGTGGAAGTCGTCTGTACACAAGAAGTAGTGGTATACTAGGCTCAAATGAAATTTTGGCAGAGTAACAACGTGTCGTACGACTTAGCGCGATTTTGGGGGTAATGAGTGACTGCGACCGACTTCCCCTCTATTTATACTAGGGTTGTCTTCAGTCGGGCGACTGAGTCCAGTCGCATAAGTTGTTCGTGCGACTGAAGATCAGTTGTGCGACTGGCACAGTCGGTCAGCTTCAGTCGTGCAACTAGGGGTCAATCGTGCGACTGTGTCATTCGGTCACCTTCATTCATGCGGTTCGCCCATTTTAGGTGTCCAAGCGTGTGATTTGAGTTGTACTGATAGTCCAGTCGCAGGTATGTCCCATACGTGTGGGTTAATCGTGTGATTGGACACATTCGTATCCTTCAATCGTACGACTAGTCCATGCTCATGGTCCAGTCGTGCGAATGAGTCATACTCATGGTTTTTGACTTTAAGACCATTCTACATTCTACACCTATTTTAACTTATGAATAAACGTTATGAGCATTTGATCATCTCAGACATGATCATTTTATCTAGTGAAACCTTTGATCACCTCAGACGCGATCCTTTTAAAATTATTTTGTCACCTCAGACGTGACTCATTTTTGTTTGAAAGCACGTGTGGTCACCTCAGACGTGACCTTTTAGATGATAATGTCCCTTATCAACTTCCATGACATAGTCCGATACTGAACGAATTGAAATAGACTAACTTTGTTCGGAAATAAAAGAAATAATACTAAAAACTTAAAACTAAGACATGTTTTTGTGTTTTTGTGAGGGATAACTCCTAACAAATAATTTTTCTGAGAGAGCAGCCTCAATCATTTAAACCATACATGGACCCGTTCAAGTTGGAATCATACAGGATTTTCAAATCATTCAGGACAAGTTATTTAAAAAAAACTTTGATGCTCTATTCTTGTTTTTCATCTGGAGTCAGTGTGGGGACAAGTTATTTAGTACTCTTAGGTCCCCACACTGATTTGAACTTTCAAGAATTGTAGCCACAATGATTGTCAGTATACTTGTCCTCTTAAATTTATACACAGACTTTCAACACAGTTTGGTGATAGTTATAGGCTTGTTTATTTCAACAAGCATTTGTGGATCCCACACTTATATGATAATCAACATTCCTCAGGAGATTTTTAAGCGGTCTTAGGGTAGTGTACAAGAAGAGACTATTCTTAGAGCGTTCAAAGAGAATCCAATCCTCAGGTCAGTGCCACCGCACAGCAGAGAGGCGGTAAACAACAATGAGTTCTAGAATATATAGATTATGCTTATCCTCAGGTCAGTGCCACCGCACAGCAGAGAGGCACATAACCTATCTTCTTGTTTGAGCAATTTCATTCTTTTTGCACAGATCTCACCAACAACATAGGTTATCAGTTTGATTGTGTTTGCATTTTTATGTGCTTTTGCTCATGCTTTGGTCTTACGCACACATTTGTGGCGTTTGTTTTGCTCGTCACCCTTTATTGGAATCTTGTTAATTGTGTTAACCAGGGATAAGGTGTTACCCACAGCTAGTCAAGCATTTTAGTTTAATCTTGAGATCACCAAAAAGGTCTAGTCATCTATTGTGTTGAATCTACCGACATATCATCTGTAGTCTAGCAACCTCTAGGTCTACTTTCTTTGTGTTACCTTAGTAGTAGCTAGCTTATCTATCATATTTTCTTTTACATTGCTCACACTACACAGACTTATACTTGAGCTTTGCATCTTTCTCAATTTTCATTTTTAAAGTCCCAAATGGTTTGTTCCTGTGTACTATCATATTCCAAAGATTGAATCGGTATCACACATACGATCTTATTATTATCAGCTTGCCTCTCCTTCTTCCTCGTTTTTTTCGTATATTACTGCCTAAACCTATTCTCCTCCTAAAATTATAAAACCGCCACGGATTAGCGTTTTAGGATTTTAACAAGCAAGGAAATAGATCAATTGTAATTAAACTCCTTAAAATTTATCAAATAAAATAAAATAAAAAATTGAAAAAATAAAAGAAACTTGACAAGACGCATCGGACTATGCATGGTCATCTTCAGGAAGGACCTCACTATTCTTTTTAACTCTGTTGACCTCTAACAAATATAAAAAACGTGGTTTGTCAAATGCCTTTGTATAGAGGTCAGCACGTTGAAAATCTGTATTTATTTTTACCACATAGATTAAGTTCTTTTCAAAGCAATCACATATAAAGTGATATTTAATTCCGATGTGTTTGGTCTTAGGATGTTGGACCGGGTTTTTAGTGACTACAATAGCAGCAGAGTTATCAACAAAGGTAGGAGTATAAGAGAAATTCAAACCGTAATCCCGCATTTGCTATTGAATCCATATGATTTGAGAACAACAGCTTGCAGCAGCAACATATTTGGCTTCACAGGTTGACAATGCAACCGAGGTTTGCTTCTTACACTTCCAGGTTACTAACTTCTCCCAAAGAACTGACACCCTGCTGATGTAGAATTGTAGTTCATCTTGTAGCCATCGTAATCCGAATTGCTATAAGCTGTAAGCTCAAAGTCATCATCATGAGGATACCATAACCCAAGTGTGGGTGTGCCCTTCAGATAATAAAAAATCCTTTTGACCCCAATAAGATGGTTCATCGTAGGCTTTGCTTGATATCGTGAGCATAAACATGTAGCATACATGATATCAGGTCGTGAGGTAGTGAGATACATGAGAGATCCAATCATCCCTCGGTACATAGTGACATCTACCAGATCACCATTCTCATCAGGTGCTACATCATGGTTTGTAGCAAGTGGAGTGCCAGCTTTAGAAGCATTCTCCATGTCAAACCAACTAAGAATGTCATCTACATACTTAGTCTGATGTAGGAAGATCCCATTTGGTGTTTGATCCACCTGTAACCCGAGAAAGAATTTCATCTCTCCCATTGCACTCATCTCAAACTCCGCCTTCATTACTGCTTCAAACTCTTTACATAATTCTTCGTTCTTGGAACCGAAGATTATGTCATCGACATAGATCTGTACCAGCAATTAATCCCATGCGAAACCCGTGTTTCACAAGATGAGTCGAGAGTTTCTCATACCAGGCCCTCAGAGCTTGATGAAACCCGTTATAGAGCCTTGTCGAGTTTGTAAACTCTGTCTCGATGATATGGGTCCTCAAATCCCTGGGTTGACTGACATACACTGTCTCTCGAATCTCACCATGAGGGAACGCACTCTTCACATCTAGTTGATAAACTTTGATTTTCATATAAGATGCATAGGAAAGGAAGATGCGGTTGCTTCCATCCTTGCCACTGGTGCAAACACTTCTATGTAGTCGATACCCTCAACTTGTCAAAAACCCTGAACAACAAGCCGAGCTTTGTTTCCGATGATCACTCCCTGATCATCTTTCTTGCATTTCAAGACCCATTTGGTGCCAATGACTTTAGCACCTTTAGGTCTATCCACTAAAGTCCATACCCCCAACTTCTTAAACTGAAGAAGTTCTTCATGCATGGCACTCACCCAAGCCTCATGATTCAGTGCTTCACTAACATACTTTGGCTCAAACTGAGACACAAAGCAGCGGTAGGCACCATCATGAAGGTATCCCTTTTCCATCACAAAGGCATAATCAGCTGAGTACAGCTAATTTCTTGTCTGAACCCCTGATCTCACATCTCCTATGACATTATCCAAGGGATAATAGACATGTAGACGTGAGCGGGAGTTACTGGAACAACTACCTCAGAATCAAGATTGTGAACATTTGGTTCTGGATCTGAGGCAATAGGAGTCTGAGGTTCCGAAGGCTCAGAAGCATCACTAGCAGATGCTTCTGGACTTGTGGTAGTCGGAACCTGTACGTCCTGGTTATTCTGGTCTTTTTCCATATTTTCTCATCAGAGGAAGTGTCACTCACATCAAGTGTCCCCCTGAGTGGTAGATGATTGACTTTGAGAACTGGATGTTGTTGAATCTTGAGACGGGGTGTTCAAGACATCATACATCATCTTGTTTGTCAACTCGTCTTCTGAAGCAGAGAGAGGTATGTTGAAGGACTTGAAGAATCCATCATAGTCGAAGAAGAAGTAGCAGGCCCTTTTCCAGCAGGTGGTGTGGTGTATCTCTGAACATCAACGTTACACCACACCTTTACTTGACCCGTGGAGTTGTTGTAAACTCTCTTGTTCGGTATATGTATCCTAGAAGATCCCTTCACCAACCTTTTCGCTGCATTTTCCCTCCTGAGTCTTCTTCAGTAGGGTGCACGGAGCGCCCAAATGCTCAAGGTACTCTAAGTTAGGTTTACGTTGTTGTAGTAACTCGTAGCATGTTTTTCCATGGCGTTGACTACCAGAACTCCATTGAGCGTATAACATGCATTTGCAACTGCCTCATTCCAGAATTGAATAGGGAGTTTCGAGTCGCTAGCATAGTCCGTGCGGTTCTATCAAGCTGCGATTCTTCCATTCAACAACACCATTCATCTAAGGAGTGTAGGCAGAGGTAAATGATGAACAATTCCCTTTTCCTTGCAGTATGCCTCCATCCACTGATTCTTGAACTCGGTTCTGTTGTCTGAGCGCACTTGTTATACCTTCAGCTTGTATAGGGATTCCAATGTGGTTACTAATTCCTTGAAGGATTCAAATGTTTCTAATTTGGACTTCAGAAACATTACCCATGAGAATCTTGAATAGTCATCAGTAACTACATAGCAATACAAATCGCCTGCGATGCTTCTTGTACTGACTGGACCAAACAGATCCATGTGAAGGAGCTCAAGAGAAAGTTCTATAGAATGAACTTTCTTTTCCTTATAAGACTTATTCGTCTATTTGCCCTTTTTGCACGCAACATAGAAATCCGGGAGTTGGAAGTTTTTGACGTTTACTCCCCTCACTAGATCCTTCGAGATCAAGTGATTCATCTTCCTCGGATTTATGTGTCCCATTCTCCTATGCCAGGAGATGGAGTCCTTCTCAGTAGCTTTGGACAAGAAGCACTGAACTCATGATCCGCTGTGAAGGCCGTTGAGAGATCCAAAACATAGAGATCATTATATCTTGAAGCTGACATTAGGATTTTGTCCTCGAGATCACGTAGTCCTTCTTCAGAACGTAGCACTTCTTGTTGTCAAAGACTAATTTGAATCCTTTATCACTATTTGAGAAACTGAAAGTAAGTTATTTTGTAATTGTGGACGTAGTTTACGTTATCAAACGTAACTTTTTCATTTCACTTCCCTTTGGGTTGTGATGTACCCACCTTTGTTTCCAGCAAATGAAACATGCCCTCCCTTGATTTGTCTGACGTTTGATAAGAGAGCTCTGTTCCCTTTCATGTGCCTAGATGCTCTGCTAATATACAATCCACGTGTTAGTCTCAGCACTATAGTGAACATCCTGCACATTCAATGAAAACATTAGTTCATGTTAGGAACCCAAGCTTTCACTGGCTTGGGTTTCCCCGAGGCATCACACATCATAAACTCAACCCATTGACCATTCGAGGTTGAGTGAATTTAATTTCTGTTTGTTCTCATTTTCAAACATTGAGGCAGACTTTTCTTTCCATAGTCCAGCTTTGTGTAGGGCCTATTTGTGATAAACAGACGACTGGCTGATGGATTGAACTTTGGGTTCATAGCCTTTTTAGGAGGCGTCACTGAGTTCCTCTTAAAAGAGCGAGGTGTAGATGAAGAAAGTTCAACATCTCCTTGATGTCTGGTAATAAGGACACTGAGACACTATGTGACCATACTCTCCACAATTATAGCAGGATCTGCTTTAAACTTACGGTTTATATGTTTTGGTGGAGATGTAGATGTCACACGATCGACCTTATTATGTTTAGATTGAGACACTTCTTTGTTAGATATATGAGTTGGTTACTTAATTGCTTTACCTGGTTTTACATCTTCTGTCTCTTGATTACCTAGAATTTGACATGACGCGCGTGATTGATTAGGTTTATAGTCCTTTTGGGTTCTGATTTGACTTTGTTTGACCTTGACTTTAAATTAACCTTCTCAAACTCAAATTCTAGGTTAACACAAGGCATCTTCCTTTTGCCTTTGAAGTGGCCTCCTTTTGTTTAGCGTCAGATTCATTGGATTTACTTATGGAATCAGGATCACTAACAAGAGGAGTTGACACCACATGATCCTTGATGGGTTTATTGTTAATCGGTTTACTTTTGGTGCTCATCAAGGTCTCAAGTGGTGGTGGAACCACTTTGTATCCCAATCCCTCCCTATTGTTTCTCTCTCTCACTAAGTGTTGGACAATATGAGATGAGCTTGTCCAACTGTGCAGTTTTGTTTTAAAGAGTAGACTTCTACTTCTAAAACTGCTATGTGCTTCTTAGTGTCCTCTAGGAAGTTCAGATGGTACCTAATGTCATTTTCTTGGTTAAAGGTAACTACCTCTGTTTCCCTAAGCTGTTTATTCAATAGGTTTATCTTTTCCTTGTAACTATGCTCATTTTGTTTTAACACCCGATTTGCCTCAGTGCATAGTTCCAAGTCCTTTACTAAGCTATCATTATGATCTAATAACCTAGCAAATTTCAAATCTATACTTTCTCTAAATTATTACAATCTAAACAAGCGTGATTATTAAACGGCTGGTCAGTAGTACTTACCTGAGATGTTGAAGAGGAATCAGCAATGAGTGCAGAATCTATTGTTTCTGTTTTGGTGATTCTGACGTTGATGCATATTTTTCTCTTCAGGCAAGTGGTTGACCACATTTGCAGTGTCTTCAGAATTTGACATCGCGAGCTCTACTGTTATATCTCCCTCACTTGCAGAATCGTCATCAATGACCTCCACACTAGCTATGTTGGACTCTCCCGGTGAGACGAACCGGAAGCTCTAGTCCTGTCCTTCATCCTCCTTAGCAGTCAGGGCTTTGGTGTCCTTTCTTGATGAAGTAGACCCGCTAGATGTGGCCTTGTCCTGATGATTTAAGGATGAGAAGGGATTGCCATTACCAGCCTTCTTTGTCTTCACACACTCCCGCTTGAAGTGTCCCTTCTCAACACAGTTTGAAACAAGTGACCTTTGACTTGTCGAAGCCAAAGGTTGTGTCTTTGGTAGCAACCAAGTTCTGTCCGGTCTTTTAGACAAACTTTTTAGCTCGTCAGAAATCACTTTCCAAAGCCCTCATTATGTCCATTCGTTTCTACACATTTCGTCCACCTGTTCATAATCCTCATCTACCAGGTGACAATTCCTATCTTTCCAGCCACTAGTCCATCATAGGAGTGGACTACAATAGCTAAGAAGTCTATGTGCTCTTTAGCCACTTCAACAGTCACATTACCGAAATTGTAGGTTTTCAATATGGTTGCATTAGCTTCAAGAATGATATACTGGGTACCAGACGACACCTGACGTTTCGAACCCTGAAGTAGACGGTTGTGCTGGAATTGCTGAGCTAGAGACGAAGGCAGTCTGTAGTGGTGCTCCAGATGTCTTGGCCGAAGGAGTTGCATGGTAGAGTGCAGGATTATATCGTAGTTGGCCTTTTAAGCTCTGTACTTCATCCTAAGCTCTCTTCTCTCAGTTTCAGAACGAAGTCATTTATGTCTAACTTTGAGAGCATCCCATTCTGTCTGAGATTTGAAATGAGGAAGCCCATTTCTCTGGTAGTCCATCAGCAAAGTTGGATACCTTATCCTCCATCGACGTAATACTCCATGAGTGTGTATCTCACTCATCAAGTGGTAGAACTCTGCGATCACATCATCAGGCCTCCTTCCCATGAAGAGAAGTTGTCAAACTCCTTCAAAGCTTTGGCCTTAATGGCCTGGTGAGGCATTTCCGTCATACCTCTTTTCCAACGCATCCCATAGTTTCTTTGCTTGAGTATACTCCAAATATGGAAGATATCCTTCGGAATAGACTGAGTGAGCAAAAGCGCATACTATCTTCTCAGCGTTGTGTTTTACCTTCTGAGCATCCAACATGCCACTTAGAGTAAGTTTGACTCCATCTGCTCCTACTGGCATGTTGTACCCCAACTCTATTGCCTCCCATAGATTTGTATCTACTCCATTAAGTAGATTTCGAATGTTGCTTCCATTATGGGTAGTCGTCTAATGTAATAAGCTTCGGGGTTTATTGTGAATTTCCACTTCATTCCAACAATAGTAGATTTGAATACGAGTGTCTCTACTTGCTATAAGTTGAAAACTGGTCCTCCATTTCACTTAACTTTCTATTAACAAACTGTTTATGTGTACGAATGAAGGTATGCGATGGTCTTATTCGTGCGATTGAAATAGGCGAATGGTTCAATCGTTCACTGAACAAATGCGGATGAGTCAGTCGTCCGAATGAACTAATGCAGTTGAATAGTCCAAATTGGTTCTCAGTCGTACGAATGAGGGTACGAATGAGTCTAATCATGCGTAGAGAATGCGAATGAACTCAGTCGTGCGATTGAGCCAATCGTGCGACTGAACTTGCTGAAGTTTGATAATTCGTAGATTAAACGTGTTTTGGCCGTAAAAACTCAAATTTTCACAAACCCTAATTGCCGTATGCCGGAAAAACTAAACATTATGGTCAGGAAACGTCTAAGACTCCGTTTGACCCAAAAGGATTGTGTTTTTAGTGAAAAAACACAATTTTGTATCATAACGACTGAATTAACCCAATCAAGAGCCAAAGCTCTGATACCACTTGTTAGGATCTGGTATTTGAATAAAACACCAACTGATTAACGTGTTAAACCAAACCAAATAGTGCGAATCCTATTGATTGCAATCCAAGTCAGTGAGAACACCACGTAGACACAATAATGTATTGAATCTAACGTAAAGAATGATTAGGAAATATTCTACAAACGATCTGAACTTGGAGGTCGAACTTAGAGGTCTGGATGGCCTAGGATACTTGGGAGTCGAAGGGATTGATGCTTACTTTTCACAATTAGGGGTATTATCGGTAGGGTTGAATTCGGGCGATGAACCATTAGCAGGTTCATTCGTGCGATTGAGCCTGCGGTTGATCCATTAGCACGACTGAATTTTAAGTAGTGCGACTGAGTCAGTCGCTGAAGTTTTCCAGGCATATGGACTATTTAGGCTCATGGACACTCAATCGCATGGCCATTCGCAGACACATGACACGCTGTTTGGGCGCATGGGCTAAGTTGGACGCATGAGAACTTCACTTAACCAAGTTTGAAGGTATTCATTGTTATAACATTATGTATATCCAATTGAAACCAACACAAAACCTATACATCTGTCCAATGCGTTACCCAAACTTATTAAGGCAATATAAACATTATAAATCACAACAAATATTCTGACAGGATCAGTGATCACAAGTTTGATGTATTAGAATACAAAGCAGCGGAATACAAACTAGAATTAGACAAATTGTAGCAAGCAATCGATACTTGTAAGCATTAAGAGCGCATACGGTTATAGGGAGAGAATATATATTCTGATTTGAGGAATGTTTATAGATGTAGAATATTTCTAATCAAATCATTCATTCATTCATTCACCCGATACAATAATTGTCACTCCTTATATAGAGTGCAACAATCACTGCTGTTATCACGGAAAGTGACAACTGGCAGATCTAATACAAAAATAACTAATTCTTAACAAACTACTGAAATGTTCACAACTACTGAGAACATATCAGCATGTTAAGTACAAAATATAAAACTACTGAAACTACAACGACTGAAGAACAAGCTCTTCAGTCGTTTTACAAAACTACTGAAACATAAAATATAAAACTACTGATATCACAACTACTGAAGAAGTACTCTTCAGCAGTTGTGACAAACTACTGAGGCTTCAGTACTTGATCTTCAGACTTTGACCTTCAGGTGTCATCAGCTGATGACTTCAGTAGATATCATCAGCTGATGTCTTCAGTCTTTGTCTTCAGACCTTGTACATCAGTTGTTGATCTTCAGCACTTGTAACTCTTCAGCTGTTGTACTTCAGTACTTTGGTCTTTCAGCTTCAGCACTTGTGTTCTTCAGCTGTTGTACTTCAGCACTTGGTCTTTCACTTCAGCACTTGTGTTCTTCAGCGTTGTACTTCAGCACTTTGGTTCTTCAGCTGTTGAGGTCTTCAGCACTGATCTTCAGCTGTTGAAGTCTTCAGCACTTGTCAAACTACTGATGAGGCTTTCAGCAGTTGTTGTGATACCATGTGGGACTTAGAGGTTTTCTGATCTTGGCTCATTGGTTCTTTTGGTCCAACAAACTCCCCCTGAACCAATGCAGCCAAAACCTCTAACTTATTTATTCTCCCACTTATTGATGGCAAAATGTTGGTCTTTTTCCTTCTTGTCAGTAGAGAGAGAAGATGACCCATGTAAGCTCCGGCCTGGGAAGAACCTCAAATATTTGTTTGGCAGAGTATGAATGGGAACTCTGTTTGGGGAACAGGACACAGAGTTGTTATCCCATTCATGAGATTCACTTCCCCATAATGAGTCTGTACGACTCTCTTGTGTAGGCCTCAAGGAAGGTGATTTGTTCCTCCATGGTTAGCTCTTCAGCACCTCCTTCAAACAATGATTCCGGCCCATAATACTCAGACAGGTATTGGCCTGTTTCCCATTCTTTAGCTCCACAGTTGTTATTATTCTGTAAGCAAACTCATCGGGTGATTACCCTCTAGGAACAACTGGAGCTCATTTTTCCTGACTTCCTCAAGCCTCTTGTAAACTAACCCCTTTTCACTATTTTGTTTTCCAGCATCTTCTGAGGGGTTAGATTAGCTTTGTAGGCCTTCTTGAAGTCTTCTAGGATTTCCCAGGGTGAAACTACAAAGACCAGAGAGATCACTTCATCTACGATCTTTTTCACCTGGCCAATGTATCTCCGAGGTATATTGTTCTTATGAATTCTGTGAGAGACCCTGGGATCAGGCCAAATCCTCACTCTTCCTTTGATATTGAAAGGTATGCCTGAGAGTGTAAAGTCTGAGGGCTTGCTCCTTCATATTGATGATAGAAGATGTGGCTGCATAAGCTTTGTCAACTCTCTTCAGCAATTCCTCATCATGCTGTTTATGAAGCTCTTCTTCTTCTAGCTTCACTTTAACCATTTGTCTCTGGACTTCAGGAGTAATGCTGAGGAGTGACTTGTGGCCTTAGGCAACTGAATCACAGCTGAGAGCGGCAGCCTGTCTTCATCATCTTCTTCATCTTCTTCTAGCCTCAATATCCTCTCTTCTTCTTCAAGGGTATATCATCGGCTATGGGTTTTGAGGGTAAGGGAGTTGGTTTGGTGGGTTGTGTTTTGGGTGGTTTTGGTGTGGGAATGTTGACAGGCTGTGCTAGCATCCTTGAGGTGAGTGTGGCTTTTGATTGCTTGGCTAGCTCAGTCCTGCTCCCAGCACCCGCTTCATTCAAAGCTTCAATAACAAGCCCCTTAGTGTATGCTTCAGACGAACAGATCTTGGTGGTGATTGCCAAGATACTGTCCCTGGACCAAGCTTTGATTTCAATCATTGATCTTCCAAGATATTTTGCAATAAATCTTATCATGATTTCAAGCCTTTCTCTTTCTAACACTTCATAACTTGCCCATCTATTCTGGATTTCTTCAATCTCTAGTCGTCGAATCTCAGAGTCAAGTTTATTGGTGTCATGGCCTTGCCTAAAACTGATCAAATGTTGTCCATTGATCTGCTGTGTTCGGCATCAGCCTCTTTTATCAGTAGCTCCAAGGCTTTATCTTCAGCAATGTGTCATCAGCACCTTTCTTTCGCTTGTAGGTGAGCATTGGTTGCTGTTCTTTCTCCTCCTTTTGGCTTGCTTCGCTTCCTTCTTTTCCTCGGATCTTTTCCTCTTCTTTTCTTTCACTGCAGTACTCTCCCCCTTTTTGGTTGCATTGGAAGGGGTTGTACCGCAGAAAGAGTCTTTTGGACAGCAGCATCAACCAAGGGCTGTAAAGTTGAGGAAAGCCTCTCATCAATGGCTTTGATCACTATATCAGTGATTATGGGTGTGATGAGAGGGAGGGAATTTTGGAGTACAGCACCTATTTGCTCAGGAGGGTTCTGTTCCTGAGAAGTAGGGCCTGAAGCAGAGGCAGGTGGTTGATTTTGGAGTGGCTCGGTGTTTGGGAAACCTTCAAGTGAAGGTGCCATCTGTGGGTGGATAGAGGCAGATGGTCTTTCTCCTTGTGAGAGTTGGTCAAGTAGGTTTTGCAGCCTACTGACTTTCTCTTCAAGGATTGTGTTCTGGGCAAGAACATCATAGAAAAAGCCCAGGTCATCATCAGCCGAAGCTGAATCAGCTGACCTCCTGCTTAGAGCAGGATTTACATGCACTGGGTGTAGACCAGTGGTGCATGTGCCCCTTGTGCTTGGTACTGGGGACTTCCAGCCTCAGGACAATGTCCATCATCAGCTTGCCTCTAGTGAGGTCTTAGCAATGTTACCAGCCTCACTCTGGTCATGTGCTGAGTCAGAGGAGGTGGCAGCCTCACTAGATATTCTAAGCTCCTTGTCTACACCAGGAGATAGAAGTGGGAAACCCCTGTGCTGTGGGTTCTCAAGTGCACTGTGTTCCTCCCCCTCAATTGTAGAGGTATTCCCAGTAGTAAGTGGTTTCTGGGGAGGGGGTGAGGAGTGCAATTGAGTCAGCACTTGTGCAACTATTAAAGTTGGGCTGTGAGGGGCGGTTGTTTGGGGTGAGGGGATAGAAGCAGTGTGCACCTGGGGAGGTTGGTGCTCTTCAATGGCAATCTCCTCAAGTGAGGAAGATCCCAGATAAGTAGGTACCCCTTGTGTGGTTGCTGCAGGCTCCTGTTGAGAGGAAGCCTGAGCGGCTGTGGCTGGAGGAGTCATTGTATCCACTAGGGGGTTTGGACTAGTGGATATATCCTGCGTTTGTGTTGCAGGGGCATCCTCAGGGGACTCAATTCCCTGAGTAGCCGTTTTGGGTTTCTTTTTGGTGGGTTTGGTGGGGACTTTGGATTTGGAGGTGGTGGCTGTGGGTTCCAGCTGCGTGGGTTTTCGCAGCTTGGCAGCCATTTTGAGTGTCCGGTCAGAGTTGTGCCGGGAGTATACTTCCGGCAGAACAGCCGTAGCAGGGACTCCCAAGCCAACAAGTCCCTCAGCATTAAGCTGGTCTGTAATAATGGCCATTATGAACCGTGGATAAAGTATCCAACGGTTGGCAGTTAGTTTTTGAGCCATATCTTGAGCTCTGAAAATATTAATTCTGAAAAGTTAGTGGTTGTTGCTCAAGGATAGAATACATTACCTGCTGCCATTTGGTGGACATTTGATCCCAAGACGACGTCTTAGGGGCCAAACATACATTCACCATGTGAAAATCAGGCGCTCAGCGTCATTAAAGTGTTTCTTCATGATAGTGGAGGCACTGAGATCGCCTTGATATCCATGTTGAGCAAAGGATAGATCTATGGTGCCCTTCGGATATCCAGCAGGAGAAGTAGCATCATTCAGTTGAAGAATTTGGCGGATTATTGCAGGAGTGATGACTACTTCTTTGTTGTTGACGACCGAGGAGGGATGGTGTGTTGTTCTCCCCAGTGGTAACAGTAACGTTCATCCAAAATTGGTGCAAGGATTCGGCATGTAAGATGGGGTTCAGAAGAAATGCCTTGTTGTATTGGGACTGAACCATAAGATCGATAGCAGTATCGAACTTAGTCCAGATCGGCGATTTAGTGAGGTAGGCAACACAGTTGTGTCGCGGTTTAATTTGCATAGACGCCATTGAGAAGAGGGAAGTTTGGAGAGGAACGTTAGGTTTGAAGAAGATGAAGCAATGAGAGCTAAGGTTAGGGGTATTATAGGGTACGGGTAAGGAAACGACTGAAGGATGTGGTGTTAGTCATCAGTAGTTTTAAACGACCGTTGACATGGTATTATCCTTTCAGACGTTGAAACAGCTGAAGTCGTGGTGTTAGGCATCAGTAGTTTAGAAAACTACTGAAGACCGTGGTTTTGACTTCAGATGATTGAAACAACTGAGGACTTGGTGTTTGTCATCAGTAGTTATGAAACTACTGAAGACAGTGGTTTTGTCATCAGCTGTTGTAAACAACTGAAGACTTGGGATTAGTCATCAGTAGTTATAAAACTACTGAAGACGTGGTTTTGCTTCAGTTGTTTAAAATGAAACAGCAGTTGTACAAACGACTGAAGAGAAAGTTCTCTTCAGCTGTTTTCGTCAATTCTTAGCTTTTCAGCTGTTTCAATACTGTCCTCAACACATTCATCAGTCTTTTTGGCTGATTTCAGTTGTTTCATAGGACATCAGTACTTATCTGTTTTTACTGATTGCAGTAGTTGTAACTGCATCAGTAGTTGTAACTACATCAGTAGTTTAGAACAGATGAAGTACTTCAGTACTTGTGAGACATTTAGCCTTCAGTAGTTATAAAAACTACTGAGGGTAAAAGAGCTCATCAGTACTTATATGTGACATAGGTACTTATGATCATCAGTATGAATACTAAGATCATCAGTAGTTGTCACTTATTCTAGTTGCAGCATACCAAGCCTTAACACCAGGTTTTGGAAAGTTGAACTATCCAAAGGCTTAGTAAAATGTCTGCAAGCTCATCAGCACTAGGCACAAACTTAGGATCAATCAGACCTTTTTCAAAACAATCCCTTATAAAATGATGTCTGATCTCTATATGTTTGGTCCTAGAGTGCTGGACTGGATTTTTGACAATGCAAAGAGCTGAAGCACTATCCATTAACAATGGAGTCTTAGTCTCTGTAATGCCATAATCCAAAAGTTGGTTTTGAAGCCAGAGTACCTGAGATGTACAACTTGCAGCAGCAATGTACTCTGCTTCAGCAGTGGATGTAGCAACTGAGGTCTGTTTCTTGCTCTGCCAAGAAATCAAGCAGTTGCCTAGGAATTGACATCCACCAGAAGTTGATTTCCTGGTCAACTTACACCCTGCATAGTCACTGTCAGAAAAAGCAACTAATTTACCAGAATGTCCGGTAGAATACCATAAACCTAGAGATGGAGTGCCTTGCAGATATCTAAAGATCCTCTTGACTGCAATCAGATGAGACTCTTTAGGTGCAGCCTGAAATCTAGCACAAACACATGTAGCAAACATAATATCTGGTCTAGAAGCTGTTAAACTCAAAGGACCCAATCATACATCTGTAAAGTGTTTCATCAACCACTTTACCTTTCTGATCTGAGTCCAGTTGTGTGGTGCTGCTCATGGGAGTAGAACAAGGCTTACAGTTTTGTAAATCAAACTTTTGCAAAAGATCTTTTGTATATTGGACTGATGAATAAAAATTCCATCAGCCTTTTGTTTGATTTGCAACCCCAGAAAGAACTGTAATTCTCCCATGGCACTCATTTCAAACTTCTGTTGCATCAACTTTGTAAAGGCATCACACAACTTTGGATCAGAGGATGCAAAAATGATATCATCTACATAAATTTGAACAAGTAGATTATGCTGCCCAGCTTTCTTAATGAATAAAGTCTTGTCTATGGAGCCTCTAGTGAAATTGTTTTCCAGAAGAAAGTTTGATAATGTCTCATACCAGGCTCTGGGAGCTTGTTTTAACCCATAAAGAGCTTATCAAGCTTATACACCCAATTAGGATGTTTATTGTCCTCAAAGCCTGGAGGTTGACATACATAAACCTCTTCTTTAATTTTTCCATACAAAAATGCACTTTTGACATCCATTTGAAAAACTTTAAGGTTTTGATAAGCAGCATAAGCTAAAAACAATCGAATTGCTTCCAGTCTGGCTACAGGGCAAAGGTTTCATCATAATCAATACCTTCTTCTTGTGCAAACCCCTGAACAACCAGTCTGGCCTTGTTCTTAACAATAAGCCCATTTTCATCAGTTTTGTTCCTAAACACCCATTTAGTGCCTATTGCACACTTACCTGGAGGTAGAGGAACCAGTTCCCACACTTGCTGTTTCTTGAACTGAAGAAGCTCAAGCTGCATGGCATCAACCCATCCATTGTCCTTTAAAGCAATGTGATAATTCTTTGGCTCTTGCTGACTGATGAAGAGAGCATAGAAGCAGAAATTGACAATTGACTTCTTGTTGATACTCCAGCAGTGATATCACCAATGATTTGAGACATAGGGTGATTCTTCAGATCTTGATACACAATGAGATCTGTGCAAGTGTTTGTAGCCGGTCAGCAACAGATGGTGATGGTATCATTTCCTTGAAACCAATCAGTGGATGGTAATTCAAAGGAAGTTGAATTCGAAGAGAAATCTCATCAGCATTTGTTGTGGATGGTGCTACTGGAGCTACAGGAACATCAGGTCTAGCTGAGTCAGGCAGCTGATCACTAAACCTGAAGAGGTGAGTACTGCAATCATCATCATCATCAGCAGTACCACCAGGTGGTGAACTGTTGACAGGAGCAACAGCAGGAGTTTGATAAGGAACATATTGCAGTATGTCCAAATCAAATAACTCCACAGGACTTTGTGGAATCTTGTCCTTTGGAGATTCATTAAACTTAACATGTAGAGTTTCTTCAACCATCTTTGTTCTGCAGTTGAAGACTCTGTATGCCTTGCAAGTAGATGAATAACCAACAAAGTACCCTGCATCCACCTTAGGATCAAATTTATGGAGTTGATCCTTTGTGTTGAGAATAAAACAGGGACACCCAAATGCTTTGAAAAATGAAATCAGAGGAGCCAAATGATGGAGAACTTCATATGGAGTCTTCATCAACCTCTGATTTACTAAAACTCTATTTTGCACATAACAAGCTGTGTTGACAGCTTCAGCCCAAAAGGTCAGTGGCAAACCTGAGTCAGCCAGCATGGACCTTGCAGCTTCAATGAGGGTCCTGTTCTTTCTCTCCACTACTCCATTTTGTTCTGGAGTCCTTGGAATGCTGAACTGCCTTTTGATTCCCTTGAAAGATAGAAGTCATCAAGTGTATGATTTCTGAACTCAGTTCCATTATCACTCCTAATACACTTGACTGGAAGGGAATACTGCTTCTCAATGTACAGCACAAAGTGAATAATCTTCTGAGCAGCCTCATCCTTTGAATGTAGAAAGAAAGTCCATACAAATCTGGAGTAATCATCCACAATTACCAGACAGTATTTCTTCTTTGCCATGCTCATTACTCTCACAGGACCAAATAGATCCATATGCAGTAATTGCAAGCAGGCAGTGGACTTGGACACTTCAATAGGAGGGAATGAGACTTTGTGCTGTTTTCCTTTTAAACAAGCAGTGCAGGTTTCATCACAGTGGAACTCCTTTATTGGTAAGCCTCTGACTAAACTATTGTGGCTAAGCTGATTCATGTTTTTGAGATTAACATGACCAAGCCTCCTGTGCCACAGTTTAGATTCTTGAGAAGAGGCTTTGGAAAATAGGCAAGGATTGCCTTTGAGATCTATCTTCTTAGAGAGATCTAAGGCATACACTCTTCCTGTCCTGTTGGCTTTCAGGAGAGTGTGATCATCCAACACCTTGTCAATCAAGTGCAAAACTTTGGATGACAGAATCCTACAGTTTTGACTGGTGAAAAGGGCAACATGGCCTTTATCACACATTTGACTGACACTCAAGAGATTGTACTTGAGATTTTCCACATGATTAACATCATCAAATTTGATTTCTCCATTGGAGACAAAGCCCTTACCGATGATGTAACCCCTAGCATCATTGCCAAAAGAGACAAATCCCTTCTTTCCTTGAGAGTAGTCATGAAGAAGAGAGATGTTCCCAGTCATGTGCATAGATCCCCCACTGTCTACATACCAGATGCTACTTTGGCATGTTGAAGAACCCTGCAATAATAAACAATCAGTTAGTTTTAGAGACCCAAACCTTTTTGGTTTTGGGCCTGGTCTCATCAATAGATGGTAAACTAACATGTTTATTTGAAACAACAGCCTGAGAGGAAGAAGATGGTGTAGAAGAGGAGTCCTTTGGCTTGGACCTCCTTTTCTGTGGTTTCAACATAGGAGAATCTAGTTGGTTAACTCTACCCAACAGATGTTGTACCATCATCACCAGCTGTGTCTGATTTTGTGATAAAGCTTTCAGCTCATCAGACACATTGCTAGTGGAGTTTGATAAGTTCCTATGTTGCACCTTCTTCTTTTGAGCACCCTCAGCTGTCACCTGTTTAACCCCTTCCTTTTGGATTTCTTTAAGGACTTAAGGGTTACAGGATTTGATGTTGCTGATACAAATGTGGTCTCAAACTCAGTTTTCATTTTTACCATTTTCTCATTAATTTCTTTTTTGTTTGAGTTTGGAACCTCTTTTGTACCAACATCATCTGTAAGATGATTGAACAAACCACATACTTCACATGGTTTCTTCATCTTAGGTTGATCATCAACTAAAGAGGGTGAAGCAACAGAAGACTTGTTCTTCAATGCTTTGGAAGCATTGGTGCTTTCTTGACTACCTCTTTAGTAGTCTTCAAACTCTTTCTACTGCCAGTTTTCTTCTCTTCAGTACTGACAGCAGTTGAAGTTTGAACTTCAGGTGTTAAATCCTGCTCTCTAGTCCTTTCAGGACCTTCAGGATTAACTCCTGAGTTGATCAACTCATTATCATGTGAATGTCAGCATTTGAACCATCAACATCAGCTGATAGGTTCAAGAGGGCTTGATGCTGACTGCTACTTCTGATTGTGCTGTATCAGAAGGTAGATCACATGATGTGATGGATTGGTTATCACTCTCACCATCAGATTCTACCTCTGCTCTTGGGGTAAAATCTGTAGGTGGAGCAGTGTGATTGTAACCAATTCCAAACTTCACATTTGAAGCAGATTGCTTACTAAGAAGCATTTCAAAACCTTTGCATGATTGTACCCATCTATCACACTCGACCTGGGTAACTGCAAGGGTTTCTTTGAGATCTTTGTACTTCTCTAGAAGTACTTCTTCTCTAGCCTTATCATCAATTATTTGGCAATTCAGTTTATAAATCTCATCATTTTTATCTTTGAGCACAAACTCAAACTCAGCTTTGTTTTTGGAAATTATTTGTTCTAGCTCAATGTTCTTATTAATTAGAGCTACATTTGCTTCTCTAATGGAAGCAAATGCTGCTATGCATGGTTCAGAACATAATTTGGCTTTTGCCTCAGAGGATACCTGTGATACCTGAGGTGTAGAGGCATTGGAAATGAAGTATCAGCAGACTCCAAAGCCATAAGAGCTAGATTCCCAAAGGGACTGTCACCACCATGTTGACCAGCACCTGAGAACAGTTGATCATGACCAGACAAGTCATCTGGTAAACTGCTCCAGTCAACAACTCCTGGGGTGAAGAAGCTGTGTGTTGAGATTGAGTTGTTGATGAGATTGGGAAGGCTGAGGTTCTGGTAGTGCATGAGGTTGTGGTGTCATAGGAACTTGAACTTGATTTGACTGTGGCATGTAATAACAAGGGTACGGATATGGCATTTGACCCTGAGGAACAAAATATGCCGGAGATTGTTGTTGAGGATGATGACTAGAGGTGACAGGATGTTGCCCTCTGTGTTGTTGACTATTGCCAGGAAAAGTCACAAAGGGTGCAGTGGAGTTAGATCCAGTTGATCTACACTCTCTTGCAAAGTGTCCAAGCCTTTGGCATTTGTGACACCTCAACTTGCTCTTGTCAAAACCAACTTTGGTTTTGCCAGAGAGTCCTGGGAATTTTCTTCCAGTTCTTTTATAGAACTTCTGAGATCTGATATTTATCAAGGCCATTTGGCTCAAAATATCCATCTCTTCTAAGTCATCATCAGCAATCCCCTTGAGATCATCCATAATGAAACATAGATTGTCATTATTACACCCAGTAAACTGACCATCAACACTCACAAATGCAGAATCAGAAGTGCTTGAAGAGAAATTAATATGCTCATCATACTGGCATTCAGATGAAGCATATTCTGACTCATGACCCACCAAGGCAGTGTTGCCTTGTAAAAGTCTTCAGTGAGCTTTCCAGATGAAGACAGCTTTCTCTTCTGTTCTATCTCTCTCTCAAAAGTGAGCAGTTTCCCATGGAGTTGGGTGAGAGATAGTTTGTCAAACTTGCACTGGAGCGTAGGACAATAGTATATGTGTCCCATCTCTCAGGCAGTGATCTGAGAAATCTGTTATTCATCTGAATATTGGTGTATTCAAGTTTGACCATTTTTAGTTCAGAGATCAAACAAGAGAGAACCGCTCATATTGTTGAGTCAGTGTCTCACCCTTTCTATGAGAGAATGTCTCATATTGTTGGGCAAGAATTTCTCTATTATTTGCCAAGACCTCATCTGTTCCTCCAAATTGTTCTTTCAAGGCATCCAGAGGTCATGGGCAGTTTCATGATGCATTAGCCCAGAATAGATTTCATTGGGCAGTGCCATGGCCAGAATTCCATGGGCTTTTGCATCAATTTCAAGCAACTTCTTATCCTCATCTGAGTATTGCTCCCTCCTCTTCGGAACCATTTGATTGGTTTCGGGTTATTCACCATAGGCTTGTGTGGACCATGTACCACTGATGTCCAACACCCTGCGCTGTTAACAGACAGGTGATGGAGCATACGTCTTTGCCATATGTTATACTCATTCCTAACCAGCATAGGTGGCTTGGTTGAGGAACCAGTATTGTGAGGATCATTGGAAGGAGTAGTCATTTTCAGTTCAAAAACAATTTAGTTCAAGTTTTAAAAGTTTTAGACAGACCACAACAAACTCAATGAGAACCAAGAAAAGATCTCAGGATGAATGAGCAGAAATACAGAAAATTCAATCTCTATAACCGTTTCTTGCAAAAACAAAAGCTAATTCAATCAAACTTAGATCTTGAATAGCAGTTTCAATGATCAATTATTAGATCGATCAATGATTAACCTGCTCTGATACCATTTGACAGGATCAGCGATCACAAGTTGATGTATTAGGATACAAAGCAGCGGAATAAAACTAGAATTAGACAAATTGTAGCAAGCAATCGATACTTGTAGCATTAAGAGCGCATACGGTTATAGGGAGAGAATATATATTTCTGATTCAAGGAATGTTTATAGATGTAGAATATTCTAATCAAATCATTCATTCATTCCATTCATCCCACGTTACAATAAGTTGTCACTCCTTATATAGAGTGCAACAATCACTGCTGTTATCACGGAAAGTGACAACTGGCAGATCTAATACAAAAATAACTAATTCTTAACAAACTACTGAAATGTTCACAACTACTGAGAACATATCAGCATGTTAAGTACAAAATATAAAACTACTGAAACTACAACGACTGAAGAACAAGCTCTTCAGTCGTTTTACAAAACTACTGAAACATAAAAATATAAAACTACTGATACAAATACTGAAGAAGTACTCTTCAGCAGTTGTGACAAACTACTGAGGCTTCAGTACTTGATCTTCAGACTTTGACCTTCAGGTGTTTCATCAGCTGATGACTTCAGTAGATATCATCAGCTGATGTCTTCAGTCTTTGTCTTCAGACTTTGTACATCAGTTGTTGATCTTCAGCACTTGTAAACTCTTCAGCTGTTGTACTTCAGTACTTTGGTCTTTCAGCTTCAGCACTTGTGTTCTTCAGCTGTTGTACTTCAGCACTTTGGTCTTCAGCTTCAGCACTGTGTTCTTCAGCTGTTGTACTTCAGCACTTTGGTATAGCTGATGAGGTTTCAGCACTGATCTTCAGCTGTTGAAGTCTTCAGCACTGTCAATACTGATGAGCTTTCAGCAATTGTTGTGATACCATGTGGGATTAGAGGTTTTCTGATCTTGGCTCATTGGTTCTTTTGGTCCAAACATATTTCTAATTCATTAAGTACCCAAACTTACATAAGTGAAAGATCATTCAAGAAATTATAGTAAAATCAAGAATCTGGACACATATGTATCACAGATAGATTAATGTGATAGCTCCTCTACACATAATCTGGCTGTAAGATCAACTAGGTATGTGAACTTATGAAGATGGAATTTCTCTAATAGATCCTTAGTGCGCTGATGAAGTGATAGGGAAGAATTCCTTGAGAAAGCGTAAAGAGGGGGATTCTAAGAAGGGCCACTATCCTTCGAGGAAAAAGAAAGATGTGATGAACCAAAAAAAAAAAAGTCAAAGGAAGGAAAAACTATTCCCCCAAAAAAGAGCAAAGGAAAGTGGAAGGCTCAAGATACAGGCACTTTTGACGCCAAGTAGAAAACAAGTTTTTTATCGCTGCAAAGTTTGAAAGTAGTGTGAAGACTAAAGACATCAAATAAACTCTTTTGCTAATAGTTCTGGTTCATGTTAAATAATCATCAAGAAACGAAGTAGAGGATCTTGTTGTGTACACTGCTACCCAGCCTAAAACATCCAACTCCCAGAATAGTCCTCAGCCTAAAAGGATTGTCTCAGCATCTGCAAAGATGGAGGGTGAGAAAGGGATGCTGACCAAAGTCAGTCTTGTTTTTCTTAGTTAGAGGCTCTTGGGAAGAGAAAATGGAGTGTGTATGTGTGAAAGTACTGTTCATTTGCTAAGGATTTTCCATACAATCCTAAAGTACTCTTCACATTACCAAGACAGGAACTTCTAAGAGTTCCAAGAAGATTCAAGCTTCGAAAGGAAAACCTGTTTCTTAGAAGCTCCAACTCTAGAAGAAGGCAAGTGGAAAATTGCCTTCGGAGAAAAGTTGGTCTTGGAAGGAAGGAATACTTTTCGAAACACTGAAGTCTGCTGTAGTGTTGCGGAATCTTCTGAAGGTTCCAGTCATCAAAACTTCTGAAGTCTAAAAGCTCCGAAGTATTGAAGTTCAAGTCCAAGCTTCCAAAGGTGGTGTGGAAGTCTAGAAAGACCAAGTGACTGAAAATTCTCCATCAACAATAGCTCAAGATCCTCAAGCACAACCATAGGATCTATTACTGTTGCATTACCTTCTGTTTCTCTTGTGAGCCCAAGACAAGTAAGGCTTGTTTCCAAAGTTAACTAATCATTTCTTTGTGTAGGGACACTCAAGACAACAAAGAATGTCGGATCATTGACAGTGGTGTTCCAGGCACATGACAGGCAATAGGTCACTACTCCAGAACTTTGAAAGGATTGATGGAGGACTAGTTGCTTTTGGAGGGATGAAGGTGGTTACATTTTTGGAAGGGGCAAGGTCACAAATGGTAAGCTAACATTAAAAAGGTAAACTTTGTCAAGGAGAAAGGGTAAACTTTCTGAGCGTGTCCTAATTTTGTGATCAGAGTCATAACATGCTCTTAACTGAGCATGAGTGCCATGTTCTCAAGCCCAAGGTGGTCATTCCTCATGAGCATAATATGCTTAGAGTCCCTAGGAAAGGGAACATGTACAATATGGATTTGCAAGACACCATCTCCCTCAGAGAAATTTCATGCTTTTTGTCTAAAGTCAATAGTGATGAATCTTTCCTATGGCATAAAAGAATGTGCCATGTAAACTTTAAGAACATGAATAAACTTATTAAGAATGATTTGGTAACTGGAATGCCAAAGAAAGAGTTTACAAGTGATGACCATTATGTTGCATGCTTGAAAGGGAAGCAACATAAGGTATCTTACAAGCCTAAGGAAAAGAACTCCATCACTACACCCTTACACTTGTTACATATGGATATCTTTGGCCCCACCAGTGTAATGAGTCTAGGAAGGACCTCTTACTGTTTAGTGATAACAGATTACTTTACAAGATTCACTTGGGTCTTTTTCCTTAGAACTAAGGATGAGACTCCTAAAATTCTGAAGAATTTGGTTAGGACCTTTTAGGCACGGAGTACTAACTGATTTACGTGTATACCAAACCAAATAGTGTAGAATCCTACTTGATTGGTGATCTAATCAGTGTGAACGCTAGTATAATCAATCTAAGAATGAGTCAAAATGTTAAGAACGATTGTAAGATGATTAACTGCGATCTATGAACTTGGAACAAGTCTTCTTGGGTCTCTGGACGGCTAGGGTACGATTGTGTGCATAGGGATTCGAATTCTTATGTTTTTCCACGAATTAGGTGGTATTTATAGGTTAGGGTCTTCTTATCGTGCAACTGAACCATTAGCATGGTTCAGTCGTGCGACTGAAGCACGCGGTTGATCCATCCGCATGACTGAAGGTCCTGCCGTGCTATTGAGTCAACCTTATCTCTCAATTGTGCAACTGATCCAGTCTCCTTTTGTTTAGTCGTGCGACTGGTGAGAACTTCACACAATTAAGTATAAACATGTTTCACAATCATTATTGACTAAGAATTATGTAAACAACCACAAACCTATATAGGTAGTTCAATAAGCGTTATCACACAATAAACATGAAATATTAAACATTATAAACATCAACCACACATTTCATTCCATTCATACCCAATCAATTACATATATGTAAGACATGAAAGACATTTTATATTAGCTCCTAAACTAGGTACACATGTATCAGCAAACTCCCCCTTGGACCTAGTTTACATCATTGTCTAACATTCTTCATCAGCTCTTTAAATTTCTTATACTTCTTCTCTCTGTAGCTCCAACATGTATCTCAAATAGGAAACAGAGCCTTATAACATTTTGAAACTGGAGGGCTTGTACATGTCTTATGAATCATAAAACAGCGGCCACTTGTATAATGTGTATACATCATCATAGAAAAGTTAGTCAGCCACATTGGTCAAATACTCAAATAGAATCCATTTGTTGCTCTTTTTGAAAGACAATAACTGCTTCACCTGTTCTCTAATCATAGTACCACCACTTGAAGTGTGAGTGAAGTCCTGTGGCATTTCCTTAGAGGGATTCTTGACATTGTGCGCGGAGTAGTGCACTTTAGCACTATCTTTGGCTTTCCAGTAATGGGATCAACTTTAGACCGTCTGATGTACCTCATCCGTTGTTGAGGTTTGAAGTTGACCCACCTGGTGTGGTACTCTTTCTGCAATGAGCCTCAAACCAGCCCGACATTTTCTTTGGGTTAGCATATAGCAACTTCAGTTTGGCCAGCTGGTTGAGCTCAAAACCAGGGAGAGTCTTTAGATCATGTGGGAATCTGAAGTACTCTTTTCCCTTCTCCCTCTTGAAGGCATAGACATTTAGATCCTCAAAATATGCCCACGCCATAATCTTTCCAGACACCTTTAGATGCTTTTTCACTTTGTAGCGCTTGGTGTAGGCACTTGGCTTTGGAGCAGTGCGTTGGGCTCGGATCTCTGCAAAACAAGCCACCCATTCAGCCTTTTTGATGTTGACATCAGCGTCTGAGGCTTGGGCTTGATCCGTATTCTTCTTAGACTCTTGCTCCATCTGATCTAGTTTTTCAAACATATCACTGATGAGAGTATCACCTAGATTGGGGACTACATTTCCCTCTCTGTCAGCATACTCTGGATAATGTTGGGTTGTGACGTATTCAATCTCTATTTCATCCACAGCATTAAGCTCGTCATCACTAGCCACGTCAACAGTAGGGGCATTCTTGACAATTTCATCTGGATTTAGCTGGAACATCTCTGAAAGTTGCTCATCAGTAAGGTCATGAATTATTTCTCCTTCTTTGGGAGTATAACTCACAGACCTCCTGACAATCCCATGCCAACAAGTATCATAGTGAATTGAGACTTGATTTGTTGTAGGGGAGCAACATGATACTTATCTTGCTGAGATGGTTAATCTACTTGATTTAAACATTTAACACAACAATCATTTGTCAATAATCAAGACAGTTAATAGCAAATAATATAAACATTAAGTAAATAAGTTTATACATAATTCAATTACACAAGATTTAAAATTACATAAACATCTAAACATTACTTTTATCCTGAATCATGTGCTCTTCTGCAAGCGGGGCTGAGGACGAGGCTCCCTGATCTTGTGCCTTCTTGGAGCGCCTTTCTTTGGTTTGTGTGGCAGCCGATGCAGCACACATCTCCTTCCTCATCATCTCCTCCTTCCTTCTCTCCTACACCATCATCACCTCCTTCTTCTGTCTCATCCTCCTCATCCTCCTCATCATCCTCATCATCCTCATCCTCATCATCCTCATCCTCATCATCATCATCATCACTGCCATCATCATCTCCCTCTCTGATCTTGAGAGGCTCATCTTTAGAGCCTTTGAGCCTTAGTATCAACTTCTTGTTTTGCACCTCAAGATCATGTATCCTCTGTACGGACGAGGTCTACTACTCCCGAAGCTCAGCTATCTCCCGTCCCTGGGAGACAGTGAGCTCCATCAGCTGATTGAGCTGAGTAGCTCGCTACTCATCAGAAGCCAGCAGCTTAAGCACAGTCCGGTTAAGATTGGCCAGCTACTCCTCTAACCCAACTGTGTGTAAACAAGATCCAAAATTCAGTGGGACCTGAGATGAGGTCCCAGCTCTATGGTGGTGGTAGGGGTGGTGAATGTAGTGTAGATGGGTGGTGGCATAGGTGTAGATGGTGAGGGGTGGCTGTAGTAGTGGAAGGTGGAGGTGTGGTGGTAATGGTGGGTGGAGTGATAGTAGTGGTGGGTGGAGGTGTGGTAGTAACGATAGGTGGATTGGTAGTAGTGGTGGTGGGAGAGGTAGTGGTGGTAGCTGTGGTGGTAGTGGGGGAATAGGTAGTGATCAACGTGTACCTCCGTCTCTTGGGCTTCATCCCGTGGGGCTAATCCATCCTCTTTTTCCTCGAACCCTTCGAGGAGGATGCTCCCCGTAGGATGTTGGCTTGGCCTGGGGTGTAGGTAGGATCAGCAGTAGTCTCCCCATACTCGCCCGGGCATCCACCAACCGCCTGAATCCCTTGCTCGGTGGCAACCACCTTGCTGCCCACCGTTCGAGTCAACAGCTCCTCACCGACTCCACCTGCTCATCAGGTTGGAAGTCCATATGGAATCCCACAGTCTCTGCTCCTCCTCGAGTGGATGATGGAGATGTCATATTAGTAGTTGTGGCCCTAGATTGGGTGTGGCCAGCATCTCCACCATCACCGCTATCATCATCAGAAGCATCAGCAAGGAGCACAATCTGCTTAGTGTCGGAGTCACTGTCATCATGGCGCCACTTCCTTTGAGCTGGCGCCACATAGTCCTCACGGGCTAGATGCCCAAACAGTCTCCTGACAGGGGGTTTCACCTACTTCCCCATGTACACCTTCATCCTCCCCAAGGTGGTATCGTCCATCACCTCAAGCACAACGACATCCTCCTTCTCCTTTGGCAGCAAAGGGAGCTTCTGGTCAATAATCATCTGCATAAAGTGAGGGTACATGCAAAATCCCTCCTTGCCCTTCGCCTTGATGTCCTCCACCAGGTATGTGAAGATCATCCTCGAGAAGCTGAACGGGTAGTTTAGCACCAACACCACATAGGCGTTTGAATCTGATCAGATAGCTCATCGAAGCCTCCCTTCCTTGAGGCAATGCACTAAAGCAGCACATGGGCCAAGTACTTAAATTGGGAGCACAGGTTGCTCTTGTTGAGCACACTGCGTCGATATCCCCCGAGTACTTGGCTCGCAAAAACGTCTCGCACGGTCAGTGGGTGTAGTCATGTATGGCAGTCACATCATCCCCAAAATCCAAGACTGTCCTAAGATCTTCCTCGGTGATCTCTATAGCCTGACCAAAAATGGAGCTCCTGATACAGTGTGGCTCTGAGGACCTGTTGACCATAACGCTTTCCCAGAAAGCCTGCTGAACTGAACGGTACGGAGTGCACGGAGTCGATATAGCAGGGAAGATCCTCGATCTCTATAAGGATGTAATGTACGAGAGAAATCAGCCGCATTCCGGGAGGACAGATCCAGATGAGCACAAAGGTTATGCTTTGTTCTCATAGTCCAACGACTCACCATCTATTACACAATGTAAATAAATGTTAGTGAGTGTCAATGAGTAACAATTTGATTCATTGGACTTGAAATCTTCTGTTCTGCCGTGCTGTGTGCGACTGAGATCTAGTCGTGCGATTGAGCTCATACGTATGACTGAGCATGCGACTGGACTTAGTCATATGCTATCCCATGTGTTTACACCAGTCGTGCGACTGAACTCATACGCATAGTTCAGTCATGCAATTTGCCCATTCACCCAGCTCAGTCGTGCGATTGAAGTTCATCAGGGTGTCCATTCGCATGACAAACTTTTTTTTCCATTTAATTTTGAGCAAACCTTGATATTAGACGTCGTGGTTTGGTTCATTCGACTCGCAAATGACCGACATAACACCTAATACCTAATTTGAACAATATACTTAGTTTTAAAGAGTTCTTATACAAACTAAGTCTCGGTTAAGTTTAGGGCTCAATTCAGTCGATTTAGGGTATGATTTGATGGACATTTGAGTGGATTACATTGCACATTACCTGTATAAACACTAGAAATCGTTAGTTCACAACAATCAGTAGTCTAGGATAGTCACAAGAAAATCTAGCAGCATAACGGTACTTTGTGCGATTTAGGTGCGATTTGGGGGTGATGAATGTCTGCGACCGACTCCCCCTCTATTTATACTAGGGTTTCCTTCAGTCGTGCGACTGAACCTATTCGCTCTCTTGATTCGTGCGACTGAGGGTCAGTCGTGCGACTGGTACAGTCGGTCACTATAAGTCGTGCGACTAGGTGCCAGTCATGCGACTGTCTCATTCGGTCACCTCCGTTCATGCGATTGGTTCATTCTTGTGATCCAATCGTGTGAGTTTACTCATGCTTATGGTCCAATCGCACGTCTGGCCCATACGTGTGGGTTGATTGTGCGATTGGGCTCATACGTATGGGCCAATCGTACGGCTGGTCCATACTCATGGTCTAGTCGTGCGAATGGCTCTTACTTATGATTTTGACTTTATGACCATTTGACACTTAACCCTTTTTAACTATTGATAAAATATTTCGAGCATTCGATCATCAAGAAATGACCATTTTAACTTAGAAAACTTTTGATCACCTCAGACGTGATCTTTTTAAGATTTGAAAACCCGTTTGGTCACCTCAGACGTGACCCTTTTTTTAGTGAATAAATCCCAGATAGAGTTCCAATGCATAGTCCGACGTTTAATAACTAAACTAACAAAAATTAAACAAATTAAACAACTAGAACTAAAAGACAAAACTAAAACATATTTTTGTAATTTTGTGTGAGGTGGAAATCCTAAGTTAGATATCTAATAGATTTATTTCTCGAACAGAAAGCTTCAAGTTATTTTGACCATAACTGGAACGATTCATTATGGAATCATACAGGTAAATCAAATCATTCGGGACATGTTACCAAAACCTTTTGATGCTAGATTCTTGTTTTCATCGAGAGTCATTAGCAAGTCTAGGAAATCATACCAGTGCCACAAGATGCACACAGTGATTTAGACTTTCTAGAGTTGCAGCCACAATGATTGTTAGTATACTTGTCCTCTTAAATCCATATACAGACTTTTGACCCAGGTTGGTGATATGTTAGGTTTAATTATTTCAACCAGCATTTTTGGATCCCACACTTATATGGTAATCAACGTTCCTCAAGAGATTTTTTAGCGGCCTACGGGTAGAATTCAAGAAAACTATTCTAGAGCTTTCAAAGAGATGCTATGCCTTAGATCAGTGCCACCGCACAGTAGAGAGGCGTAAATAACAATGAATTCTAGAATATTTAGGTTATGCTTATCCTCAGGTCAGTGCCACCGCACAGCAAAGAGGCACACAACCTATCTTCTTGTTTGAGCAATTATATTCTTTTTGCACAGATCGCACCAATAACATAGGTTATTAGCTTGATTGCCTTATTCATTTTTCATGTGCTTTGCATATTTTATGGTCATCCGCACACATTTGTGGCGTTTATTTGCTCGTCACCCCTTATTAGAACTTTGTTGATTGTGTTAACCAGGATAAGATGATAACCCACAGCTTGTTGAACAACTTAGTTTGAACTTGAAATCACCAACGAGGTCTACTTATCTATTGTGTTGAATCTACGGACACATCATCTAATAGTCTAGCAACCTCTAGGTCTACTTTCTTCGTGTTACCTTAGTAGTCGCTAGTTTTACTATCATTTTTCCTTTTATGTTGCTTAGACTTCTCATACCTGTACTTCGAATTTTTCATTTTAAACAATTTCATTCGTTTAAAGTCCCAAACTATTTGTTCCTGTGTACTATCATTTTCCAAAGTCATTGAATCAGTATCACAGATACGATCTCATTTCTCTTAGCTAGACTGTCCTCCTCCCTCGTTCGTTTTTTTATGTACTGAGATTAAAACAAAATTAAAACAACTAAATTTAATATTATCTTATCATATTCTCCCCCCTAAAATTCTAAAACCGAAAATGTTTTTGCGTTTAGAATTTTACTAGGCGAAAAAATGAAATAAAATAAAGAAAATAAAAATAAAAGTAAAAATGAAATCTACTTGTTGGACTAAGTACTCTCATCGTCGGAAATCACTTCACTTTTCTTTTTAACGCCGTTGACCTCTAACAGATATAGAAAACGTGGTTTATCAAAGGCTTTTGTGTAGAGATAAGCGCGTTGAATATCCATATTTAATTTAACAACATCGATCAAATGCTTTTCAAAACAATCACGTATAAAGTGATATTTAATTCTGATGTGTTTGGTTTTACGATGTTGGACCGGATTTTTACGGCTATAGCAGCAGAGTTATCAACATAAATAGGAGTGTTAGAGAATTGCAAACTGTAATCCCGCATTTGCTGTTGAATCCAGATGATCTGTGAACTGCAACTTGTAGCAGCAACATATTAAGCTTCATAGGTTGACAGAGCAACCGAGGTCTGCTTCTTACACTGCCAGGTGACTAATCTTCTCCCAAAGAATTGACATCCCGCTGATGTTGACTTGTAGTTCATTTTGAAACCGCTGTAATCCAAGTCACTATACACAGTAAGCTCGAAATCATCATCATGAGGATACTCAACCCGAGTGTTGGAGTACCCTTCAGATAACAAAATATCCTTTTAACTCCGATGAGATGGTTGAACTTCAGTTTCGCCTGATATCTGGAGCATAGACACGTTGCATACATGATATCCGGTCGTGAGACGGTGAGGTGCATGAGAGATCTAATCATTCCTCGGTACATGGTGGCATCAACCAGATCGCCACTTTCATCGGGTGCCACATCGTGGTTTGTAGCAAGTGAAGTCCCAGCTGCCAAAGCATTATCCATATCGAATCGCCTGAGAATGTCGCCTACATACTTGGTTTGATGTAGAAAAATTCCCTTAGGTGTGTGATCCACCTGTAACCCGAGAAAGAACTTCATCTCTCCCGTAGCACTCATCTCAAACTCTGCTTTCATTGCTGCTTCAAATTCTTTACATAGTTCTTTGTTTTTGGAACCGAAGATTATGCCGTCAAAATAAATTTGAACAAGCAGTAAGTCACCATCCTTTTCTTTGATGAACATTGTACAGTCAATCACACCTCTGTGAAATCCGTGTTTCACAAGATGAGTCGGGAGCTTTTCAGACCATGCTCTAGGGGCTTGATGGAGCCCGTAGAGAGCCTTAACTAGTTTGTAAACTCTGTCCCGATGATACGGATCCTCAAATCCTTCGGGTTGACTGACATACACTATCTCCCGAATTTCACCATGAAGGAATGCACTCTTCACATCAAGTTGATAGACTTTAATCTTCACATACGATGAATAGGCTAGGAAGATACGAATTGCTTCCATTCTTGCCACCGGTGCAAACACTTCATTGTAATCAATTCCCTCGACTTGTCGAAATCCTTGAACTTCTAGTCGAGCCTTGTTTCTGATAATGACCATTGGTCAGGCTTCTTGCATTTCAAAACCCATTTAGTGCCGATGACCTTAGCACCTTTAGGTCTATCCACCAGAGTCCACACTCCTAACTTCTTGAATTGAAGAAGTTCTTCTTGCATGGCACTCACCCAAGCCTCATCATTTAAGACGTCACTTACATATTTGGGCTTAAACTGAGACACAAAACATCGATAAGCAGCATCGTGAAGGTAGCATTTTTCCATGACTGAGGCATAATCAGCTGAATATAGTTGATTTCTTGTCTGTACTCCCGATTGTACATCCCCTATGACATTATCCATAGGATGATAAACGTGTAGTCGAGATCCAGGAGTGGTGGTACAACTACCTAATTATCCAGATTATGAACCACAGTTTCAATATTTGAGGCAGTGGGAGTATGGGGTTCCGAAGTGTCAGAGGCATCAGCATCTCATGCGTGTGTACTTGTAGTAGTAGGAACTTGTTCCTCCTGAGCCTCCTGAACGTTTTCCACTTCTTCAACATCAGAAGAGGAGTCACTTACCTCCAATGCTCCCCTGAGTTACTAGAAGACTGACCTTGTGAACCGGATGTTGTAAAGTCTAGGGGCGGTGTGTTTAAGACATCATACATCATCTTGTTGATAGCTCATCATCAGAAGGAGTGAGAGTAATGTTGAAGGACTTGAAGAATCTATCATAATCGAAAAAGAAAGTGGGTCCTTTTCTTGCAAGGGGGGTGGTGAATCTCTGAACGTCGACGTTGCACCACACTTCTACTTGACCCGTTGAGTTGTTGTAAACCCTCTTATTCAGTATGTTGTCTCCTAGAAAAATACCTTCTTCAGCCTTTTCACTGAGCTTTCCTATCTGATGTTTCTTCAGCAGTCTACATGGTGCGCCAAACGGTTCAAGATACTCCAGATTAGGTTTATGTCGTTGGAGCAACTTGTAACACGTTTTACCATGTCGTTTAACCACCAAGACTTGATTCAGAGTGTAACATGCATTTGCTACTCCCTTGTTCCAAAAATGGATAGGCAGTTTCGAGTCTGCTAGCATCGTCCAGGCTGTCTCTATCAAGCTTCTATTCTTTCTCTTAGCAACTCTGTTCATTTGTGGAGTGTAGGCAGATGTGAACTGGTGCACAATTCCTTTTTCTTTGCAGAATGCCTCCATCCATTGATTCTTGAACTCGGTTTCGTTGTCTGAACGAACTTGCCTTACCTTCAGCTTGTAGAGAGACTCCATTGTAGTTACCAGCTGTTTGAATGAATCAATTGTTTCTGATTTGGATTTTAGAAACATTACTCAAGAGAATCTGGAATAGTCATTGGTGACTACATAACAATACAGATCTCTAGCGATGCTCTTGGTGCTCACAGGACCAAACAGATCAATATGTAGAAGTTTGAGAGGCAATTCAATAGAGTTGACGTTCTTTGCCTTATGAGACTTCTTGGTCTGTTTACCTTCTTACATGCCACATAGAAATCCAGAACTTGAAAGTTTTTGACATTAATTCCATTGACCAAATCATTCTGAATGAGATGGTTCATCTTCCTTGGATTTATGTGTCCCATTCTCCTATGCCATGAGATGGATTCTTTCTCAGTTTCCTTTGACAAGAAGCATTGGACTTGATGATCAGTTGTGGAAACCTTTGATAGATCCAAGACGTATAAGTCATTATACCTAGAAGCTAACATTAAGATTTGGTCCTCCGGAATGATGTACTCCTTTTTCAACACGTAGCACTTCTTGTTGTCAAAAACAACCTTGAACCCTTTGTCATAAATCTGGGATACATAACATAAGTTATTTTGTAATTGTTGAACATAGTTGACCTTGTCAAACTTAACTTTCTGATTTCCCACTTCTCCCTGTGCAGTGATGTAACCTCCTTTATTTCCAGCAAAAGAAACATGTCCTCCTTAATCTATTTGACGTTTGAGAGGAAAGACAAGTTCCCGGTCATGTGCCTGGATGCTCCACTATCCACAATCCAAGATTTTGTGATAGCACTATAATGAACATCCTGCACATTCAAAGGAAATGATTAGTGAAGGTTTGGCACCCAAGCCTTAACTGGCTTGGGTAACCCAGAGGAGTCACACATCATAAATTCAACCCACTGTCCATTTGAGGGTGAGAGCGTATCATTCTTCTTACTGCTCTCAGTATCAGACACTGGATTTGACTTTTCTTTCCACAAACCAATTTTGTGCAAGGCATGTTTGTGATACACAGACAACTGGTTTATGGATTGAACTTTAGTTTCATTATTTCTTTTAGGTGGAGTACTAGAACTCCTTTTATAAGAAATTTGTTTAGTATCATTAAGTTCAATTTTCTTCCATGGTGTCTGATACTAAGGACAATTAGAAGCAATGTGTCCTTTCTTTCCATAATTGTAGCACGATCGACCTTCTACATGTTGGGAAACACGTCTCTGTGGGGAAGTGTGTGAGACCGATGTGACTTTGGGCTTGTTGGGTTTTAACTCTTCTTGTTTAGATGTTTTAACTTCTTTAACAAAATTTACCTTTTGAACGGTTGTAACATCTTTTGACTTTTGTTTGTTTAGACTATTACATGGAGCACGTGGTTGGGTACTTTGTTTAGTCAGTTTATGTTCAAAACTAGACGTGGTGGAAACTGACTCTACATTGACCTTTTTGAACTGTTCATCCAAATTCACAATTGGCATTTTACCCTTAGATTTCAAAGTGTCCTCCTTCAGTTTAGTGACAGATTCCACCATTTGACACATGGAATCTGGATCACTAACTAGAGGAGTGGTCACCACATGATCCTTAATAGGATTGTTATTTACTAGTCAACATTTGGTATTTAACAAAATCTCATGTGGTTGTGGAACCACTTTGTAACCTAATCCCTCCCTGTTATTTCATTCTTTCACTAGGTTTTTAACTATGTGAGAAGAACTAGTCCAACTGTGTAGTTTTTGTTTTAATGAATTTACTTCGACTTCTAAAACTGCTTTTTCTTTTTTAGTTTCCTCAAGGGATTTTAAATAGAACTTAATATCATTATCTTGGTTAAAAGCCACAAATTCAGTTTCCCTTAGTTGTTTATTTAACCGTTCTATGTTCTCTTTGTAACTATGCTCATTTAGTTTTAAAATGCGATTTGCTTCTGTGCACAGTTGCAAGTCCTTTACTAAGTATTCTTGTGATCTAATAACCTAGAAAATTTCAAACCTATGCTTTCCCTAAATTTATTACATTCATAACAAGCATGGTTATCAAGCAGTTGGTCTTTAGTACTTACCTGTGAAGACTCAGATGCATCCACCATCAGTGTAGAGGTTGACTCTTCAGCTGCTGGAGATTCTGAACTGTCGTTTTGGTATCTTCTTTAATCAAGGGTTTGACCACTTTTGCAGTATCTTCAGTTTCTGACGTTGATAGTTCGACCGTGATATCCTCTTCACTTTTAGTATCATCATCCAACACCTCGACATTTGCAATGTTAGATTCTCCCGGAGGGACAAATTTGAAGGTCCAATCTTGTCCTTCATCACCTTGAGCAATCAAGGCCTTTGTCTCCATACTAGACGAGGTAGCTCCACCTGTTGGTTTGTCCTGATGTTTAAAAGTCGAGAACGGGTTGCCGTTACCTGTCTTCTTAGGCTTTACACACTCACATTTAAAGTGCCCCTTCTCTCCATAGTTGAAATAGGTAACTTTGGACTTATCGAAACCAAAACTAGTGTCTTTAGTCGCTATCAAGTTCTGTCCCGTCTTCTTAACAAACTTTTTCGCTCTTCGCACAGCACTTGCCAATGCCCACATTATGTCCATTCTATCAAGCTCGTTCTCGTCGACCTGTTCGTAATCTTCGTCTGCTAGATGGCAGTTACCAATCTTTCCTGCAACCAAACCGTCATATGAGTGAACAACAGCTACCAATAGATCCATATGTTCTTTAGCCACCTCCATAGTGATATTCCCAAGGTTGTCGGTCTTTAACTTGGTAGCATTAGCCTCAGGTGCAATATAATGAGTACTTGATGTCCCAGACATGTCAGACCCTGAAGCTATGGTTGGTGAAGGAGCAGTTGAACTTGAGACAAATGCAGTCTGAATGGGTGCTCCTAAACTGGCTATTATGGAAGAGGCGTTGTAGAGTGAAGGATTTTGGTCATATGTTCCTTTCTGATACCTGTATTTCATCCTAAGTTCCTCCTCTCTCAATTTCAAGATGAAATCATTTATGTCTAATTTTCCCAATATACTGTTTTGTCTCAAATTAGATACAAACGAATCCCACTTCTCTGGTAAGCCATCTGCCAAGCTGGATACCTTGTCTTCCATCGATGTTGTAACTCCATGAATATGCAGCTCACTCATGAGATGATAGAACCTGTTGATTACATCATCCAAACTCTCTTTACCCATTGAAGAGAAGTTGTCAAACTCCTTCTTCAAAGCTTTTGCTTTTAGAGCTTTTAACGAAGCATTGTCGTCATAGCGGTTTTTTAGGGCTATCCAGAGTTTCTTTGCCTATTTTTTCTCAGAAAATTGATGGAATATATCCTTTGGACTAGACTGAGTTAACAAGGCATAAACCTTCTTCTCTGCATTATATTTCGCCTTCTGGCTGTTAGTATCCCTCCCAAGGTCAATTTTACTCCATTAGCACCAACCGGCATGTCATATCCTGTTTTAATTGATTCCCAAAGGTTGGGATCAACTCCATTGAGGTAGATCTTGAAACGTTGCTTCCATTGTGGGTAATCATCTAACGTTATTAGCTTAGGTGGTTTCTTATGATTCCCGATCTCATTCTCTAGAAGCAAGAGGTTCTGGATCTGTGTGTCTCCATCTCCTCAACTTTAAACTTTTGAAATAAAATAGTTCACTTATGCGAATGGACCACTCATGCGATTGAACTTATGTGAATGACTTAATCATGCAAATGAAGAGTGCTCATGAACTCAATCGTGCGATTGGATTCAGTCGTGAGTAAGGAGAGTGCAGTTGGAGTCTATACGAATAAAGTTGGTCAGTCGTATGAATGAACAAGGCGACTGAGTTCAATCATGCGTATGGGAGGTGCGAATGGATTCAGTCGTGTGATTGAGTCAATCGTGCGACTGAAGGCTGCTGTTTTTGCAAAAACGAAGGTTTTGAACACTTTGACGCAAAAACATGAATTTTTCACGAACCCTAATTGCCGTATGCCGAAAAACGTTATCTTTTTGACCTGGAGACGTCAAAAACACTGTTTGACACAAAAAGATTGAGTTTTTGAGTGAAAAACTTGATTTTTATATCAAAATCGATTGAATCACACGCAAATCAAGAGCCAAAGCTCTGATACCACTTGTTAGGACCGTTTAGGCACGGAGTACTAACAGATTTACGTGTATACCAAACCAAATAGTGTTGAATCCTATTTGATTGGTGATCCAATCAGTGAGAACGCTAGTATAATTGATCTAAGAATGAGTCAAAACGTTAAGAATGATTGTAAGATGATTAACTGTGACCTATGAACTTGGAACAGGTCTGCTTGGGTCTCTGGATGGCTAGGGTACGATTGTGTGCGTAGGGATTTGAATTGTTTTGTTTTTCCACGAATTAGGTGGTATTTATAGGTTAAGGTGTTCTAATCGTGCGACTGAACCATTAGCATGGTTTAGTCGTGCGACTGAACCATGCGGTTGATCCATCCGCACGACTGAAGGTCCAGTCGTGCGATTGAGTCAACCTTATGTCTCAATCGTGCGACCGATCCAGTCTCCTGGTTCAGTCGTGCGACTGGTCCATTAGCATGAAGTATTCATCCGTATGGTCCATTAGCATGGTCCATTCGCATAAGAACTTCACACGATTAAGTATAAACATGTTTCTCATTCATTATTGACTAAGAATTATGTAAACAACCACAAACCTATATAGTTAGTTCAATAGGCGTTATCACACAATAACCAATGAAATATTAAACATTATAAACATCAACCACACATTTCATTCCATTCATACCCAATCAATTACATATATGTAAGACATGAAAGACATTTTACATTAAGCTCCTAAACTAGGTACATATGTATCAACAAATTTCATCTTAAAGATTAAGAATCAATCTAATCACAAGGTCAAAATCATAAGATGTGATCAGGGAACTGAATTTAAGAACCAAATCCTTGATTCATTTTGTGATGAAAAAGGTATTACAAGACAATATAGTGCTCCCAGGACTCCTTAGCAGAATGGTGTTGTTGAGAGGAGAAACAAGACACTAATTGAAGCTGTAAGAACCATGTTGTCTGACTCTAAGCTTCCTATCACCTTCTGGGCAGAGGTAGTCAACATTGCCTACTATGTGCAGAATAGAGTTTTAGTAGTTAAGACTCATGGCAAGACTCCTTATGAACTTTGGCACAAGAGGAAACCTTTCATTGGTTTTCTCAGGTCATTTGGATGTCCTTGCACCATCTTGAATACCAAGGATCAAATTGCCAAATTTTCTAAGAAATTAGATGATAGACACTTCATTGAATACTCTTCTCAAGCTAAGGCTTACAAAGTATACAATCTCAGAACTAGAATTGTTGAGGAGTCAGCCAATGTGACTTTCAATGAACACACACCCTGTGTGGCAAGTTCTGGTCCTGATTGGCTTTTTTATCTTGATTTAGTTACCAATTGTTTTAATAAATCTTGTGAGACTGTTTCAGAATCTGCAAAAATCTTATCTACAGTGATCCTAATCCAAAATTTGAGCTTAGAAGACCTTCAAGAAATAAATCTTCAGCTCCAGTTGGAACTACTTCTGCAAATAAAGTTTCTATTAGCACCATAATGACAAACACAGCTGATACATCTGGTATGCCTTGAAATTCCAGCTCAGAGGCTCCACAACCAGACAAAGATACTTCAAATGTAGAAGACAATGATGGTAGTGGTGATAGTGATCAAGACTTTATTGATGTTGGTAACCACTCCAAAGATGACAACATCAATGGTGTCACACACTCCTTGGACCAAGTTTCTCTTGATAAATGTGCTGATGTAGTAGGAGAAGCATCAAAGCCAGATCTAAATTTCTCTAATTTAGATCTTTCTCAGCAACTTGTTGTGATCCCTTAGCTAAGGATCCACAAGTCTCACCCTACCACAAACATCATTAGAGATGTTGTCACAAGGGTTAGAACAAGATGAAAAAACCATGAAGTAAATGTTTGTCTTCACTCTTGTTACTTATCCTAGATAGAGCCAAAGAAAGTGATGAGGCTCTAAAGAATGGAAGGTGGGTTGAAGGTATGCAAGAGGAGCTGCTTCAATTCAAAAGACAGAAAGTTTGGAACCTTTGTCCTCTTCCTCATGGGAAGACTACCATTGGAACCAAATGGGTGTTTAGGAACAAGAAGGATGATAGAGGCTTTATCATCAAGAATAAATCTAGACTAGTTGTTCAAGGATACAAACAAGAAGAAAGGATTGACTACACTGATGTCTTTGCTCCTGTAGCAAGACTGGAAGCTATTAGGATATTCCTGGCATTTGCTACATCCAAGAACTTCAAGGTCTATCCGGATCATCTTGATTATGTCTACAAGCTTGACAAAGCTCTTTATGGGTTACATCAGGCACCCAGGAAGTGGTATGAGACTCTATCTCAGTATCTCTGCAAACATGGATACAGGAGGGGTACTATAGATGGAACTCTCTTCATCAAAGGATAAGGAAATGACATATTGCTAGTTCAAGTGTATATGGATGACATCATCTTTGGTTCAACTAATCCAAGGCTCTGCAAAGACTTTGAGAAGCTGATGAAGGATAGATTTGAAATGAGTGTCATGGGGGAACTCAATTTCTTTCTGGGAATTCAAGTGAAGCAACTTGAAGATGGCATCTTTATTAGTCAATCAAAGTACGTTTAGGACATACATAAAAGGTTCAACATGATTGATTGTAAGATTTCTAAGACACCCATAGCTAGGAATCACTCCCTTGGACCTGATCTTGAGGGGGAGTGTGTAGATGAACACCTTTATAGGGCTATGATTAGGTCTCTTATGTATCTTACTGCTACAAGGCCTGATATCATGTTTGCCACATGTATTTGTGCAAAATATCAAGCCAACCCTAAGATGTCTCACCTTATCACTGTCAAAAGGATTTTAAGATACCTTAAAGGTGCTTCAACACTTGGTCTGCGGTATCCTAAGAATTTTGAATTCAATCTGTATGCATATACATATAGTAATTATGGTGGTTGCAACATGACTGCAAAGTCTACATCTGGGAGATGTCAGTTTCTTGGTGGAAGGGTTGTCTCATGGCAATGCAAGAAACAATCTTGTGTCTCTGCATCAACTGCTGAAGCTAAATACATTGCTGCTGCAAGCTGCTGTGCTCAAGTGCTTTGGATTCAGAATCAGATGTTGGACTATGGGTTAAACTTCAAGGAGACTCCAATTCACATAGACAACAACAGTGCTATCTCAATCACAAAGAATCCTGTGCAGCACTCAAGGACCAAACACATCAACATTAGGTATCATTTAATAAGAGATAATTATGAAAATGGATTAATTAAACTAGTCAAAGTTCACACAGATGACCAATATGCTGATCTATTTACAAAAGCTTTTGATGAGCAGAGATTTAAATATCTTATATCAGCTATTGGGATGATCAACTCTGAGTAGGTTTTTTATTAAACTAATTCTTATTTCTTAAAATATGTGTGTCGTAAGTTGTCTAGTTCATCACTTCCATAAGCTCTTGTTTTCTTTGGATGAAAATCTCTTTGAAGACTTTCCTTAGATTTCTGAAAATTATGATCCTTCAAAAGATATGCTTTTATCTTCAGAAGAAAATCATGTCTTCAAAACAAATAACTATCTAAGAAATTACCTTCGGAAGAAATTTCTGAAATATCTTCCAAAGCTTAATACTTGTCTCAGATGCTTATATGTTTTCAAGGACCATTTTCTTCCAAAGCAAAATTAACTCTCGGAAGCTCTGTTCCTTGGAACAAAGCATTCAAGTCTTAATTTTTCTTCCGAAGCAAAATTTTCACAACTCTTAGGAAATTCTTCCGAAGTCCTTTTAGCTTCCAAAGCTTTTTCTTTAAAACTTCCAAAGATAATTTACCTTCGGAAGCTTTTTGACTTCCAAGAAAACTACTTTTTGAGCAAAATTAAACTACTTTTTCAAAGGTGGGACCGACATTCAGATTTCAAAGTTTATCCATTTTCATTAAACTTTATCTGAATTCTTTTCATATATATACCCAACGGTTTCCCCCTCTTTCTATCACCTCCTTCTTCCTCCAGACCTAAAAACCCAAATTTCTCTCATAAATTTCTTTCTTCTTCTTTCTTCATCCTTAAGCTATCTCATAATGGCCAACCCTCACCAAAGAAATGATCCCAACTTCTCCATGCAGTTACACAGGCAACATAAGCAGGTTGCTCTGTTAAGCTCTGAGAAAGATTCTCATTTCATAGAGGTTTGCCATTTCTTAGCTCTCTCAAACTATTTCACCTCACTAACCATTGATCCTACTCTTTATGATGATCATCTGCTAGAATTCTGAAAGACCTACCAAGAGGTCATCATGGATGGGAAGAAGGCACTGTCTGCCACAGTGTAGGGGAGAACAGTCTTCATCACTTCGGCCATCATCAACATGCATCTTCAGCTGGATGATGAAGAAGGTGATGTGTTATTTCCAAAAGAAGTTGTTAACTAGTCCTTCACGTAGATGGGCTATGAGGGAGACTTTTCTGTCAAGACCTTCAGGAAAGGGAAGGTTACATCCCAAAAAATTCCTACTCCATGTGGTTATCAACAGCTTATCAAACAAACATGGTGGATGGGACCAGATTCCTAAGGATCTCTCCTTCATTGTCCATGGGATGGTTCAAAGGGTCAAGTTCAGGTATTCTCAGTTTGTTTAAACTAATCTACTTGCAAACTTGGACTCCTTAGAGTATTAAATGTTCCCTAGATATGTCCAATACATTCTTAATTGTGAACTGGGCTCACAGTTAAGGGGAATAGGTAATATTCTTAAATTGGGACAGATGAAGCCCGACATCTTTAAAATACTAAGAAAGCCCACTGTTGGCTTCTCTGGGGTAGAAACAGCCCTGGTCCCAAAAATGTTAGAGCTCATTGCTTAAGGTGACAACCTAGCAGCACCAGCTAGTGTTGAACCCACACCTTCTACATCCTAACTACCTCAATAGCCACAAATCACCCTCACCTACCAAAGAAAATACAAACGAACCCCTACCCAGGCCATTCAGTCTTTGTAGGCCCCTATACACCCACCCACATAGGAAGAAGTGGACACTAGAGCTCCTACTTCTCCTGAGGAGCAGACCACTCCCATTACTTCAATAATCAGTGTTGAGGTTCCTCATGCTTAGCTTGATAAGCTTATAAGCCAAACTGCCTTAAGCCATCACCCTGATTAACCTTTAGGGGACAGTTACCATCCCCAGCCTTTGGATCTAAACCAACCTCTCCCAAACCTTGATTTCTACACTGATGAAGACTTAGGCTTCAGTGAGTATCATGAATCTCTCTTCTTTCTCCCTACTCAAAAAGAGATGAGTACTCCTGAAAATTCCCTTTGTCTAGCCCACATCAGTCACCCCCTACTGAGGTGGAGACTTTTGAACCTGTTTAGGATGTCCATATGGAAGAGGCTCTCACTTTTGAAAGTGGTTCCATCATTAAGATCTCAATCATGGCAACTCAACCCATTGACATCTCAACTAAGACTGCCAATGAGCAGAGGAAATCCAGCAGCCAAGAACCTCAAGCTGGTGGTGAGAGAGAGGATTCTGGTCAAATCATCTCATCCCCTAATGATTCTTCTAATGAAGATGAGGGGAATGTAAGACTAAAGGTGCAAAAACTGTCTAAATCATGCACCTATTTAGTCTCCAAGGTTAGTCACCTTGAATCTCAAGTGACTACCTTGCAAAACAGGGTCAATGATCAACAACTTGAGATTTCATATCTTAAGGATAAACTAGCTGGGAGACCTTTAAGAAGAGCTCAACCAAGAACACAAGAACCTATGGATGTGATTAACCTAACTCTTGGCTCACCTATGCAAGTGGGTGATGCTACCAAAAAGGGGGAGAAAGTCATTACAATCACAATACCTGGGAGTTCTTCAGAGAGTATTGACATTGAGGACTCATCATCCTCAGTTCCAATTGTGCATACTCATCAACTTCCTCAAGTTCATATTGATATGGACTCTATAGACTCCTTAATACAAACTCTATTTGAGGAAGGGATATCAAGGGCTATGTCATCTCCACCATCTTCAAATCACATCATTGGGTGGAGGTATGACAGCTACAAAAGAGCCCTTATCATTCTTAGAGTTCAAGGGCAACAAGAGATCTTCTCACACCTTGAACTTCTATGAAAGTCTGGATCTAGTCAGCATGTCACTTGTCAATCCAAGCCAATCAAGACAAGCTGGCAGGATGGGTCAAATAATCCAGGATATGATCATTGCAGAGTTTAGCTTTAGAAGAAGACTAAGGCAATCAGGCAATGCCATCGGTCAACTGGATGTTGAGGTAGACCCTAAGATTAGTTTCATAAGGGAAACCTTGACTGAAGGCCCAGTGGCAGAACCTGAGAGCCCTGTCCTATCAACATCAATTGTTGCAGTGATCCATACCCTTTTTGAGACACCTACTGGTGAAGGTGCTTCTCAACCTCTCTCTGGCCAGAGCTTAGAAGCTACATCAAGCAATGAAGGCCAAAGGTCTCTCCACCTTGAGTCACAAAGGTCTATGAGTGACAAAAGGAAAAGAAAGATGACATCTGAGGAGATTGAGGAGGAGGAGAGGGAGAGAGAGAGAGAGAGAGAGAGGAAAAGAAAGCTGAGGGGAGAAAGTTCCTCTTTTGGGTCTGCAAGAATTATGGAAAGTGCAATCAGGGCTACACCCAGACCAAACACTCAGGATGATGAGTTGAGGGTAGTCAGGATCAACTACCTACAGACTAGGAACTATGACATTGACAATGTCATTTCTCTCCCCTTGGAGGAACTAAATGAACTGGTTGACATGGAAAGTTCAAAGGAGAAGAAAGAGGCAAAAGATGTAGAGCTACTAGTTCATATTAAAGAAGACAGAAGAAAGAGAAGACTATACAAGCATGTGCCTACTCTCTCCCCATTTCAAGAAAGTCCTGCATATGAGGATATGGTTCAACAAGAACCTCAGGTAGATAAAGAAGAAGACAGGATCAAGATGATCAACTACCTGAATGCCACAAGCCTCTATCAGGAAGAAGCATTTCTTCCCTTATCCTATGACTATGTCGAGTTTGAGTATCTCAATCAACTTGAACTTGAGATAGTCACTGAGAGAAAGACAACTAAAAAGAAGCTAAGGGAAGAAGTTGCTAAGTCAAGAGCCATCATCCAAAAGAGCATGAAGAAGTCTGCTAATAGGCAGAGGATGATGAGCTTCTTGAAGCTGTATGGATTCTTCGGATGGAGACTTGGCCCCATGTCTCTATCCACTATGGATGAGCATATTAGGGTGATCAAGCAGAAGATAAGGAGTGGAGAGCTGATTGACTTACACTCCCCTCCAAGTCAAGCTCCACCTAAAGTGAGGTTAAGGTTGAATAACCAGAGACAACACAACTTGGACCTCTTGATGAATCTCAGCAAGCTTCATCTTTTGATCCATAGCAGGGTCAACTCCCTCTCCTTCTGAACCTGTGAGAGAGGAAGACCCAACTAAGAAAGAAAATGAAGATCAATCAGGTGCTGCAGGCTAGTGTTCTCAGTTAAAAGTGATAAAGAGAAAGAAAAGGATGGATTCAAAGCCAAAGCCAAAGAAGAAGATGGTTGTATCCTTTTCTGAAGCCCAGGATGAGTCAGAACATCCTAAGGATGTGCAGCCAGAGGATGCTACATCAACTCCCATTCAAACAGCTCCTCTTGCATCAGAAAGACCCATCCTATCCTGGACATACACTACAAATCCAGAAAGGTGGCATGTCAGTAGAGATCAAGGCATTGAGGATGTCTACACATGGAAAGACATGTTCAATCTGCCTCTACATGATCTCTTAGACATTAGAAGACACTTTGAGAGTCTGAAGGATCCTGATCATCTCATGACGAAGGGGCTGGTCATTATCCTAATGAGGACTGTTGATATGTGAAGTCTTAAGTGTTTTGGTAACATTAGCCTAGGGGAGTTGTAGAGATTATATGAAGAGGCTGAAGCAACCAAACACTCAAAGTATTTCTGCATGCATGCACATAAGTACTGAAGAAGAATGCTTTGGAATTTTCACACAAGCAACAAAAATATTCTAAGTGTGAAATCTTCTGAAGCCAAGACCAATATCATCCGAAGCCAAAGATGAAGTCTTCCGAAGCTTCAGAGACAAAGTCTTCCAAAGCAAACACTTGAATACAGATTTCTTCTGAAAACTTTTAACAACATGCTTTATCTGATGTACTTTTCCATAAAGTTGGATCCCTTTCCGCTACAACTGTATAAAGTCACCAACTTACATGAGTTGGTGAAAATGCCATGCTTTTGGTAATTGTGCATTGAGGTTTTGAGTTTGTAAACTTTCTACTTCATGTATTTTATCCTTTTTGTAATACATAAGGATGTGAGCAATGGCATGTCATAGTCATAAAGTCAAAAAGGCAATCTGCCTTTTTGACTCTACAATTGATTTTGTGTTATGCCTAGTCAATTGTATCCAGCTAGCCTTTAAAGTATGGCTGGCTGTAGAATGTAGTATAAGTATCTCATGTTCTTGTAACTTTCCTTTATGCTTTGTAACACTTGTAATAGAACATTGAGAAAGCAATATACTGCAATCTTGAAAACCATCTCCTTGTGTATCTTGCTCTTTTGTTTTGTCTCTTATTTACTTGTGTTCTTAGTGTCTTTACTTGTGGTTAATCCAGTTCACTGTTTGATTAAGTTAAGTTACTCTCCTCTTTGTGTTGTTGTGTTGTAAGTGACCACCCTTCACCGGTCCTACATAATACATAAGCATTTGTAAATAATCATTCTTTAACAGACAAAACAGAACCATAGAAATGCATAAGACTTACAGTGATGATAAGTCTAGCTTATCTGAGTGTGAAGAGGAAATATGTATAGATAAAATTCCTGATTTGCTACATAATAAGCCTAGATTAAAATCCTATTACTTTAGATGCGGTAAAGATACATGTAGTTAAAAACTATCATGTAACATCCACCATTTTCAAGTTATTAACCGAACCCGAACTAAAATTGAACTTTCATACGATATGAATTTCTTTATTAACTTATTTTTTTACATTAATGAATTATATAGATTAGACGTGTAGTTTAAACAATATTGTGAATTGATTTGTTTAATTTATCATTTAAACAACTTATAATAATTCATTGATTTATAAATAATTCTTTTTCATAAAATTATAAAGTTTATAAATTGTTTTACAATAAATAACTAAATGGAAAAAACTTATAAAGTTATAAAATGAATTTTAATAAACTTATAAAGTTTTATTAGTAATTATGAATTTTAATTATTGAAAATAAATAATCAAATTATTTAGTTACAAGTTTTATAAAATTTATAAAGATTTTATAAGAAAATAAGTTGATTAAATTAAACTAAGGTTTTAATAAATTAAAAGTTTAGATTGTAATTATTCTTTTATCTATATATTTTATTTCAAAATCATAACCCCCTTTTAAAAGGCTATAACTCACCATTAACATCATTCATAACCTCCTCCTAACCTCAAGTATAAAAGCAAGGCTTAGGCCTCACTTTTCATTTGTTCATTCTCTAAAAATCTCACTCTCATATTTTTCTTTCATCCATTGGTTATGATCAATTTGAAGAATTTTATTTTACAAGAAATTTCAAGAATTCTTAATACTAAGGTAATATTTGATTGCTTTTATATTTCAATCATCCTAACATCCAATTGTTCTAATGACTTTATATTCTTACTATTATTCTTTCTTCTACCAAATCTCTTTTTATTTTAATTATATCAGTTGATCATTAACAGTTAATAATCACTAACCTTATAACAATCACTAACATTTCTAAATCAAGCTAACAACACACTAACATAAACAAAGAATCCCATTTGCATATGCACGGCTATGTCGGCACATTTGGTTATTCCACAAGATTTTTTTTCTAAATGATGTCTATGTCAAAGTCTTAGTATATTTTATAACTCAAATAAAGACTAATATACCATATATTGACATAATAAATTGATCTAACCCGTTTCATGCTTTAACAATTTAAAAGTGCACATAAGTGCCTTACTACAATTTTGACAGAATATAATTTAGTACACTCAGACTCCATGTTAAGATCATTGAATTACCTTTTCAACGACAGTTTATACGTCTTCAAACTTAATCGCACGACTCAACAATAGCCTTCACAAGATAAGTACGCATTTTAGCACCTTCTGTCTTGTGCTGCTTGTTTGACCTATTTACGGATCTTTTCATAAAAGTGTTTCTAAATGAAAGTTGTCCAGGAGACTATGAGCTAGTCAAATGTATTTTTTTATAATTTTATAAAACCGTTTTCTATTTTAAAAACCTGTTCAAACATGTACGAAACATTCTGTCCAGAATCTAAAATTGGTACAATAATCATTTATCAATCTACCTTTCGCTTATTGGCATTCCTAAGCGTCCTAACTTCTTGTAATGTATTCCAAACTCAAGTTATTGTTTCTTTTTATCATTTAGGACATCATCTTTGACTCTTGAACATCTAATCTTCTTATGTACTCTACAACCATCATTATTATTATGAGTTTTCTATATGAGTTCTCCATGCCCCCTTTTTACTTTATTTCGCACCTTTTGGAGTGAAAGATGTTAACCTTATAAACTTACACTTGTAAATATCTTGATACTTGTAAATACACATGCAATTCAACTTTACTTTTTTGTCATGGTTATTTGTGTTATTGTAAGTCTTATATGAGATACATATTTTGTTTAAAATCATTAACTATTGCTAGCCTGGTGTGTAACACCCAGTTATTCTATTAAAGTAAATAAAAGAAGGAAACATAAATAAACCCAAGTTGAGGGGTTAAAAATGTAAAAGGGGACAAAAGTACAAAAAGTTTGTGTAAAGGTGGTCATGGCCGCCCACCCTCTTTGCACATCACCTTTTCAATCGGATTAGAGAGAGAGGGGGCAGAGAACCAACGGGTTTGAAGAAGAAGAAGAAGAAGAGGCTGAATTCAAGGTAAAAATTCATGGGTTTTAAGTGTTTATGATGGGTTTTGTCTCGGTTATATGCTTATGTGTTTGTGTGTGTGTTCGTGTGTGTGTTTGGTGGGTTTCTAGGTGTTTGAACTCATTTGCATACGGGTTAGAAGGAAGATACAGCCAAAGTTACACCAGGTGACTTTCTAGACCCTGGTTTTACTTGTTTTAAACTCTTTGGGGCTGAAAATGTATTTGAACGATTTTACAATGTTTATGTATGTATTCCTGTATGTATTATGCATGTTTGATGATATTTCTTAGTTGTTATTATGTTGTTCATGCATAGAATGACCTTAGTAAGCTTAGAACAAATAGGCTTGATATTTGGGTTCGAAAATATCCTAGAAACATGTTGAGCAGAAGTTCATGCGCCTAAATAAGGCTATGCGCCTGGAAATGCCTTAGAAATGTTTTAAGTGTAACTCATGTGCCTAAACTGTGGTTCATGCGCCTAGAATATTAGTCAGACGACTAAGTGTACGGCCATGCGCCCCAATAGTGTCCATGCGACCGAATGGCCCATGCGCCTAAGTGTTGGCTGATGTGCCTGCGTAGTGATGAAGCGCCCAAACAAGGCTCATGCGCCCAAATAGTATTGGTGCACCTAAACACTTAGAATTTATTACGAAATTTTTGGGAGTATGTGCTATTAGGGTTTTGACCAAGGTTTGACTAGGGCTTATTAATGCTTAGTTTTATGCATAATTATGATTGTTTTATGATTGTTCCATATTATTATTATTACTATTAGTGTATGACTTTACGTGGTGTGTTTATTATCGTAACGTAAAGTATTAATAATAATAATAAAGCAAAAGAGCAATGAAGAAGAGAAGTGGACTTAAATAAAACGTTAACAAGTCTTGCAAGCTTATAGGAGGTGCACAACCATGTTGTCATTAGCTCAACTGTGATGCGGGTTAGCTACCCTATTATGCACACGGGGCCAATCAATTGAGACTGGCGGACCTTTGCAACATACCCTAGGTGACTGGGCCGGTCATGGATACAGTAATCAGTGCCCATTAGGGTACCAGAGGGCCCAGCACCAGTTTCCCCGGCGCATATAGTTTAGGGTATTGCTCAATGGTCCACATAGACAGTGAAAGATAAATATAAAGACTACAGAATAAACAAGGCATACAGTAAAGAGAAGAAGCATTATATGGTTGTATAGTTAATGTGTGCTCATGTATAAAGAGATGAAATTTCACAGAAAAAGAGTATTTTCGTATGTATACCTTAAAGAAAGTATTTTATTACTTTCTAAAACTAGAACTCGCTCAGCAACGCTGACTTTTATACATTTTCAGTTGGCAGGTAAACATTGTTGAGGATGACACGAGGGTGAAGCTACTCAGCAGGGAAAGACTGACATCCATTCATACTTGTTATTGTTGTTGTTTTGTAATGCAATTAAACAATTCTTTTGTATTCGGTTAAACAATAGTGTATTGCTCAACAACAGTGTTTTTAATGAAATGAATGGCTTTGGTTAAAATAATTCCGTTGCTTAAGCTTTTAAATTTATAACGTTTAATGTATTTAATGCTATAAATGACCAACTGTGAGGTCTCCGGGAACGGGGCCTTACAGGCAACGTCTTAGATCTTTGGGCCTGACAAGCCTATTTGGTGCTAAAGCCAATGTATTGTCGGCTCCTGATGACGTATGACTTGTTTATCATGGAAACCAAGTACACTTAGCCAATCTTATAAGATTGTAATCAAGTCAAGGTTTGGTTGTAACTATATGTGTTTTATAAACTTGCTAACTCATAACCATTGACATGAATTGCTACTGTAAATTTCTTTTCATCTATTGTACGTTCAACCCATAGAAACTCACCAACTCTCAAAGTTGACCATTTATTGTTAACATGTTTCAGGTTTGATACTTGAGGAACTCTTCTTGATCATATAAGACTTGGACTTAGATAAATTAAACATCTTATGTTGTGGTTTACATTTACATGTATTGTTATGACTTAATTGTCTTGCATTGTTCAATGAATAATGGTATTTAATATTATTTCAACTTATTAGTTCCATGTGCTATGAACAATCGTTTCATATTCGTTCGCCCCTATAATTCTGCAGTCGGTCGGGGTGTGACATATTCTAAGCTTCATCAGAGATGTACATAAGAATTCTCTTCGTAGTAGATTAACTCATATTGTTAAATAATTTTTTTTTTAAAAATCTTCTGTACCAAAACCTAAAATTGTTCAAACATGGGTTCCAGTTTCAAATGGTTAACTTGGTCGTTCTATTTTGGCAGGAGTCGTCCACTAATGTTGTAAATAGCTTTTGGCATGTTAATAATGGATGATGATTAGGTGGATGTGTAGGGCACTCAACTAAATAACATATGAAGTTTTTCGAGAAAGTTAGGAGTTGTATGTATTTCATATAAAATAAGAGATAATGGATTGAGATGGTTGGACATGTGAAGATGAGACATATGATAACGTTAGTAACAACAATGAGAAACATCATAGTTTAGGGGAGGGGAAGTAGAGGTAGACCTTAAGTTAGGATGAACAGATTGAATAAAATTCATCAAACTTGCATCTCTTTCAGGAAATGCTCGTGAATAAAAGGTAAGGAAGTAGGATAAGAGTTATGGACATTTAAGAGTCTATATAGAGTCATCTTAGCTTTTCCTCTGAGGACTTAGCTTTCTATAAACTTTTGGTTGCTAAAGCATATGTTTATGCAGTAGTGTGGCATTAGCATATTTATTTCCTTAAGGGAGTGATTAAGTACTTTTAAATTTGTACCACATTAGGCATGTCTATTATGTGCCCTTTACTCATCACCTACTATACTACTATATTTGTTTCTCTCACTGTGTTGTGTTATATGTCGGTCATGTTTATCCTTTAGTTAAGCGTGTCTGCAATATGTTTGAATTCATTATGAAACACTATATGTTCACTCTATCTAAACGCAAGACTTGATGTTTCAAGAGATGTTTTTTAAATAGAGAGTCTCAATGAAACAACATATTTATCTATATCTATGATACTATGTAATACAAGAAAGATAAGATAGTAATTTCATTCAAAGTGTAAGACACTTATACAATATTTTAAGCATATAGTACAAGTGCTTTATGCAACACTTCCACTTTTATCCCCATTTAATTAACTTATTCTAATTATTATATTATTCAATAAACATTATTTAATAATATGATTGCATTTAATTCACTTTATTAAATTTTATTTTATTCATAATACTATAAATTGACATTTAAATTTATATTTACTAATTATATTATTATTAACTAAATACGATATAAAGTTGTTATTATTTTATTTAAATATTTATGTATATAACTTATTTATATCTTTATATTTATAATAACTATAATACTAATATTTTTCTAGGGGCATATTGTGTGTTTAACAATTTTAATATTTAGTTATGTTTATAATAAAAATGAAAGGATGATAGAATGATATATAACATATGTAATAAGACATCCATATAAAAAGTTATATGTTTAAATTTTATAAAATAACCATTTTATTCTATTTAAGACCTTACAATAAAATATAACATATGATACTTATATTAAAAATATTAAAGTATATACACATGGCCAAACACTTTAACATTTTATAATAAATATTATTTACATATGTTATAATTAGTTATTTTTATAAAAATAGATTCTATACAATAATTTAAATCATTAAATTATTATTGGATCCTATGTTATCTTTAATTAGGGATTAATCATGATAATTGTAGAATTTAAATATATTTTATAACTAAATTTCACAAGTTATTTACAAAGGATTTAATTCCTTTAAAATTTCATAGGACTAAAATATATATATGATTTCACTAATTAAATTTATTTATTTATAAAAACCCCCAAATTTTAATACCCTAGTTCATGTTAAATCGTTAATCTCATTATCAACCTTAATATTGTAATATATACATTTAGGTATCTTGTAAAGGAGTTCGTTGTAACATCGTTTAATTCTTATTATCATCTTATACACTTATACGTCAAGTGAGTTTTCATTTCCCTTTTTATATTATTTCACACCATTTTGGGGTGAAACATGTTAAACTTATCAACTTACACTTGTAAACTTTTATACTTGTAACGCACATGCATTTTATCTTTATATTATTGTCATGGTTATTGGTATTATTGTGAGTGTTATATGAGATACATTATATGTTGACAATCATTAACTATTGTTAGTCTGGCGACGTCATAGATCTATGGGCCTGACAAGCCTATTTGGTGCTAAAGCCGATGTTATTTCCGGCTCTTGATGACGTATGCTTATTCATCATGGGAACCAGGTACACTTAGCTAATCGTTATAAACTTGTAAACTTATTCTTGGTCAAGGTTTGATTGTAGCTATATGTGTTCTATAAACTTGCATAATTAATAACCATTGACATGAATTGCTACTTTTAAATCTTTTGATATATTTATGTATACTTACCCATGGAAACTCACCAACTTTCATAGTTGACCCCTTTATTTTTAACATGTTTTAGGAAATGCTCAAGTTTGATGATCTCTTGAAGTGTGCACATATCTAGGATTTGGACCTAGGAATAAATGAATTAATTTATTTTGGATGTTTCTCTTGTGTTTTGTTTTATTCTTGTTTGAGACTTATGGTTGTAATTTTCATTTTAAAACTTATGATGATAATATTTTTTAGTTAATGGTAGCGTTATGTGGCTGTGAACAATCTTAACTCTCACATCTCAACGATTTCACCGTTAAGGTTGGGGTGTGATAGTTTTGATCATCAATTGCATTGTTTATCGATCATTTGAACCAACACAATGGTATCAGAGCCTTTGTGCTCTTGATTGATTGAGTTTTTGGGTTTTTTAGTTCAAAATAACTGTTTCATCAATTCTGGATCGATTTTGAGTGATTTGGCTATGGAAATTGATTGAGTTTGGTTAGCATTTGGTATGAAATGCTTTTGTAAAAAGCAAATCTTAAGTGTTGTAATAAGACTCTTATGCATGAGGAAGTTGAACAAGCCAGGTTAGAGGGTATATGTATGAGTGAAAAGAAGGATTGTGGTGAAGAAAGTATGTATGTTAGTGTGAAGAATGATGATTTGAGAGAATTCAAGGGTGAGAACGAGGAGTTGATGAATAAACAATCTGAGGAAAAGGGCAAAAGGAAGCAACCTAGTACAATCACTGTTGGGGAAATGAAGCAAAGTACTCCAGTGTGCCAATGTGACAAAGCCCTCACAACAAAAAAGTAGTGATGGCTCTTCTTTATGAGGTAATACAAGACATGTGCTCCTCTGCTTGCAAAATCATATGATTTGGTGTTTATAAAGCAAATCGTTTATTATTTGATAATGAAAAAGAATTAAAATGAATTAATGATGAGCTTAAGCTAAATGAGTCAAAATATTTTGTTATATTAAATGAAGCTTTAAAAGAAAATCAACATTTAAAAAGAATTGTTTTAGAAAGAAATATTGAAATAAATACTTTAACTGAAAGAGTCACTCGTGCTGAGTTTGAAACAAGTAAACTTGAGTAGAAACTTGATAAATTGACAATCTTAGGGATGAAACATGATGATTTGTGTAAATCACAAAGGGGGGCTAGGATTAAAACAGGTTTGGGTTATGAAAATGCTTTAGTTTATCCTCCTCCTAGTAGTACTTACTGTTATTCACCAATGCCAATTCCTCATCCTTTAAATGATTTCATTCAAACAGATACTAACAATCTGTTCGCAGGTTTAGAAGGTGTTAATAATAAGGAAGTGCGTGATGAGTATGGTTATGGACCAACGTGTAAGGCCTCGTTCCCGGAGACCTCACAGTTGGTCAATCACAGCATTAAATACATTAAACATTATAAATTTACAAGCTTAAACAGCGGAATTATTTAAACAAAAGCTATTCAGTTCATTAAAAACACTGTTGTTGAGCAATACACAATTGTTTAACCGAATACAAAAGAATTGTTTAATTGCATTACAAAACAACAGCAATAACAAGTATGAATGGATGTCAGTCTTTCCCTGCCGAGTAGCTTCACCCTCGTGCCATCCTCAGCAATGTTTACCTGGCAACTGAAAATGTATAAGAGTCAGCGTTGCTGAGTGAGTTCTAGTTTCAAAAGTAATAAAATGCTTTCTGTAAGGTATACATATGAAAAATACTCTTTTTGTGAAATTACATCTCTTTATACGTGAGCACGCATTAACTATACAACCAGATAATGCTTCTTCTCTTTACTGTATGCCTTGTTTATTCTGTACTCTTTTCTCTTTATCTTTCACTGTCTATATGGACTAATGAGCAATACCCTAAACTATATGCGCGGGGGAAACTGGTGATGGGCTCTCTGGTACCCCAATGGGCTCTGATTATTGTATACAAGGCCGGCCCAGTCACCTAGGGTACGCTGCAAAGGTCCGCCAATCTCAATTGACTGTCCCCGTGTGCATAATAGGGTAGCTAACCCGCATCACACTTGAGCTAACGACAATATGGTCGTGCACCTCCTATAATCTTGCAAGACTTGTTAACATTTTATTTAAGTTCTACTTCTCTTCTTCATTGCTCTTTCGATTTATTATTATTAGTAGTACTTTACGTTACGATCATAAACAGACCACGTAAAGTCATACACTAATAGTAATAATAATAATATAGAACAATCATAAAATAATCATAATCATGCATAAAACTAAGCATTAATAAGCCCTAGTCAAACCTTAGTCAAAACCCTAATAGCATTGACTCCCAAAAATTGTGTAATAAATTCTAAGTGTTTAGGCGCACCAATACTATTTGGGCGCAAGAGCCCTGTTTGGGCGCTTCATCACTATGCAGGGGCATCACACTTAGGCGCATGAACCATTCAAGAACATGAACTATTTGGGTGTATGGTCCACTCAGACGCATGGACACTTAGGCGTATGGCCATTCGGACGCATGAACACTTAGGCGCATGGCCATCCGGACGCATGAACACTATCGGGGCGCATGGCCCAACACTTAGCCGTCCGATTACAAATTATAGGTGCATGAACCATTGTTCAGGCGCATGAGTTACACTTAAACATTTCTAAGGCATTTCCAGGCGCATGAGCCTTGTTTAGGCGCATGAACCTTCTGCGCAACATGTTTCTAGGATATTTTCAAACCCAAACATCAAGCCTATTTGTTCTAAGCTTACCAAGGCTACTCTAAACATGAAAAACCTATAAGCATCTAATAATTATCATCAAACATGCATAATACATACAGGTATACATACAGAAACATTGTAAAATCGTTAAAATACATTTTCAGCCCCAAAGAGTTTAAAACAAGTAAAACCGTGGTCTAGAAACTCACCTGGTGCAACTTTGGGTGTATCTTCCTTCTAACCCGTATGCGAATGAGCTCTAATACCTAGAAACCCACCAAACACACACACGAACACACACACAAACACATAAGCATATAACCGAGACAAAACCCATCATGAACACTTAAAACCCATGAATTCTTACCTTGAATTCAGCCTCTTCTTCTTTTTCTTCAAACCCGTAGGTTCTCTGCCCCCCTCTCTCTCTCTAATCCGATTGAAAAGGTGATGTGAAGAGAGGGTGGGCGGCCATACCCACCTTTACACCAACTTTTTGTACTTGTGTCCCCTTTTACATTTTTAACCCTTCAACTTAGGTTTATTGATGTTTCCTTCTTTATTTACTTTAATAGAATAACCGGGTGTTACAAGTCCACCCCCCCTTATTTAGGTTTCGTCCCCGAAACCTGTTATTCCTCAAACAGACGAGGGTAATGCTGCCTCATCTCCCCCTCAGTCTCCCATGTAGATTCGGATCCCTTCCTATGCTTCCACTATACACGCACAAGAGGAACCACTTTATTTCTTAGCCTCTTCTCTTTTCTATCGATGATTGCCACTGGTTGCTCCACATAATTGAGCCTTTCTTCTACTTTGATATCCTCCAGTGAAACAATCATGTCTTCATCAGCTAAGCACTTTCTCAGATGAGATACATGGAATGTCGGGTGAATTCACTTAACTCATCTGGTAACTCCAATCTATAGGTCACCTCTCCTACTAGAGCAATGATTCGGAAAGGGCCTATATACCTTGGGCTCAACTTTCCCCACTTCCTGAATCGGATAATACCCTTCCAAGGTGAGACCTTCACATAACCCAGTCACCCACCTGGAACTCAATCGGTTTGCGTCGTTTATCAACATACGACTTCTGTCTATCTTTGGCTGCCTTCATGAAGGCTTTAATCTTCTCAAGCTTCTCAGTCGTAGCCTCGATCACCTCGACGCTCCCCAATTCCTTCTGACCAATATAACCCCCAACAAATGGGTGTTCTGCATCTCCTACCATATAGCATCTCATAGGGTGGCATACCAATACTGGCATGATAGTGTTGTTGTAAGAGAATTCGGCTAATGGTAGGTGGTCATCCCAACTTCCCCCAAAATCAATCACACATGCCTGAAGCATGTCTTCTAATGTCTGAATGGTCCTTTCTGACTGAACATCAGTTTGGGGATGATAAGTTGTGCTAATATGTAACCTCGTCCCCATGGCTTCGTGGAATTTCTTCCAAAATTTAGATGTAAACCGGGTGTTATGATCAGACACAATAGACACCGACACACCATGACGAGTTACAATTTCCTTGGTGAATAGATCCTCCAACCTCTCAGATGAATGTCTCGCGGATCGGTAGGAAGTGAGCACTCTTCGTCAGACGGTTAACAATCACCCACATGGCATCGTACCCTTTCGGAGAACGCGGCAGCTTCGTAATGAAATCCATGGTGATGTGCTCCCACTTCCATTCTGGTATATCCAAAGGTTGAATCTTCCCATACGGCTTCTGATGTTCGGCCTTCACCTGTAAGCAAGTGAGGCACTTACCCACATACCCCACCACATCGTGCTTCATACCCGGCCACCAATAATCTTTCTTCATATCTTGATACATTTTCGTGGCACCAGGATGAATGGAGTATCGAGTCTTATGAGCTTCATCCATAATCTTCACCCGTAGATCCCCAAAACGAGGAATCCACACCCGTCCAAATTGGGTTTTAACGCCAAGTGTGTTTTCACCCAATTCCCTAACCAAACCTCTCATCCTTTAAGAGTTAAGATGATCTTCTTTTAGTGACTCATCTTGAAACTCTTTGACTTGCTTCATTACATTAGAGGTCATGATCAGTTGATATGTTTTCACTCGAATCAACTAGGGCCTCTCTTTTTGGCTAAGGGCATCAGCCACCACATTAGCCTTGCCCGGATTGTAGTGGATCTCGCAATCATAATCTTTTATGAGCTCTAACCACCTCCTCTGCCTCATGTTCAGGTCTTTTTGCTCGAAGAAGTACTTCAAGCTCTTGTGGTTAGTGAAAATGGTGCACTTCGTCCCGTACAGATAGTTCCTTTAAATCTTTAGTGCAAAGACCACGACTGCTAGCTCCAAGTCATGAGTAGGATAATTGACCTCATGAACCTTCAACTATCAGGATGCATAGGCTATAACCTTCCCTCTCTGCATTAACACGCACCCCAACCCTGAGTAGGAAGCATCACAATAAACCACCAGATCTTCACTTCCATCGGGTAATAACAGAATAGGAGCTTGAGTCACCTCGCCTTCAGTTCATCGAACGCCTTCTCTTGAGCTTGACCCCATATAAACTTTACATCCTTTCGGGTCAACTTGGTTAGTGGAGAAGCGATCTTGGAAAAGTCTTGGATGAATCTTTTGTAGTAGCCCGCCAAACCCAAGAAGCTACGAATCTCGGATGGCGTCTTCGGTGACTTCCATTGCATGACCGCCTCAACCTTTGTCGGGTCCACCATGATTCTATCAGGATTCACCACATGACCCAAGAATTGAACTTCGCGCAACTAGAATGCGCACATGGAGAATTTGGCATACAACTTCTACCTTCTTAATGTCTCCAACACCTCCCGAGTGTGACCGGCATGCTCTTTTTCGCTCTTCGAGTAGATCAGGATATGATCAATGAACACAATCATTGATCTATCTAACATCGCCCGGTACACTCGATTCATCAAATCCATAAAGGCAACTGGCGCGTTAGTTAGACCAAAAGACATAACGAGGACCTCGTAGTGTCCATAACACGTACGAAAAGCTGTCTTAGGAATGTCTTATTCCTTCACCTTCAATTGATGGTAGCCAGATCGTAGATCTATTCTCGAGAACCAACTGGCACCTTGGAGCTGGTCTAACAAGTCATCAATCCTTGGAAACGGGTACTGTTTCTTCACCGTCAACTTGTTCTGCTCTCGATAGTCAATGCACATTCGCATACTTCTGTCCTTTTTCTTTACAAACAATACCGAAGCACCCCACAGAGAGATACTCGGTCGAATGAATCCCTTATCCATTAACTCCTGCAATTGGCTCATGAGTTCCTTCATCTCAGTCGGAGCTAATCAATATGGTGCTTTGGCAATGGGTTGAGCACCGGGTATCAAATCAATTTGGAACTCAATCTCGCGATCAGGTGGCACGCCGGGTAAGTCTTCCGGGAATATGTCCGGAAAGTCGCACACCACTGGTACCTCAGATAATTGCGGTACCGATACATCCACATCTTTTACGTATGCCAAGTAGCCACTACATCCACGTTTCATGCACTTCCCCGCCACCACCATCAAAATCAACTTTGGGATTGTAGTAACGCGATCTCATAAATCGTAACCAAACTCCCATCGGGCGCAACTAATCGAATCATCTTCTTGCGACATACGATGTTTGCTTCATAGTTTGCTAACTAGTCCATCCCTAGTACTACATCAAATCCACCTACGGAGGCCTTACAAGTTTGTATCAGAGTATTAAATACATTAAACATTATAAATTTAAAAGCTTAAGCAGTGGAATTATTTTAACAAAAGCCATTCAGTTCATTAAAAACACTATTGTTGAGCAATACACTATTGTTTAACCGAATACAAAAGAATTGTTTAATTGCATTACAAAACAACAGCAATAACAAGTATGAATGGATGTCAGTCTTTTCCTGCCGAGTAGATTCACCCACGTGCCATCCTCAGCAATGTTTACCTGCCAACTGAAAATGTATAAAAGTCAGCATTGCTGAGTGAGTTCTAGTTTTAAAATTAATAAAATGCTTTCTGTAAGGTATACATATGAAAATACTCCTTTTATGTATACATGAGCACGCATTAACTATACAACCAGATATTGCTTCTTCTCTTTCTTGTATGCCTGTTTATTATGTACTCTTTTATCTTTATCTTTCACTGTCTCTATGGACCAATGAACAATATCCTAACTAAATGCGTGGGAGAAACCGGTGATGGGCCCTCTAGTACCCCAATGGGCTCTGATTACTGTATACAAGGCCGGCCCAATCACCTAGGGTACGCTGCAAAGGTCCTCCAATCTCAATTGACTGGCTCATTGTGCATAATAGGGTAGCTAACCCGCATCACAGTTGAGCTAACGACAACATGGTCATGCACCTCCTATAAGCTTGCAAGACTTGTTAACACTTTATTTAAGTTCCACTTTCTTCTTCATGGCTCTTTCGCTTTGTAATTATTAGTAATACTTTACGTTATGATAATAAACACCACGTAAAGTCATACACTAATAGTAATAGTAATAATAATATGGAACATCATAATCATGCATAAAACTAAGCATTAATAAGCCCTAGTCAAACCTTGGTCAAAACCCTAATAGCACAGACTCCAAAAATTTCATAATAAATTCTAAGTGTTTAGGCGCACCAATACTATTTGGGCGCATGAGCCCTGTTTGGGCGCTTCATCACTATGCAGGCGCATCAGCCAACACTTAACCGCTTTAACACTTAGGCGCATGAACCATTCAGGCGCATGAACTATTATGGCGTATGGTCCATTCGGACGCATGGACACTTATCTGCATGGCCATTCGGACGCATGAACACTTAGGCGCATGGCCATCCGGATGCATGAACACTATCGGGGCGCATGGCCCAACACTTAGCTGTCCGATTACAAATTTAGGTGCATGAACCACTGTTCAGGCGCATGAGTTACACTTAAACATTTCTAAGGCATTTCTAGACGCATGAGCCTTATTTAGGCACATGAACCTTCTGCTCAACATGTTTCTAGGATATTTTCAAACCCAAACATCAAGCCTATTTGTTCTAAGCTTACCAAGGTTATTCTAAACATGAACAACCTATAAGCATCTAATAATTATCATCAAACTGCATAATACATACGGGTATACATACATAAACATTGTAAAATCGTTAAAATACATTTTCAGCCCCAAAGAGTTTAAAACAAGTAAAACCGGGGTCTAGAAACACCTGGTGCAACTTTGGGTGTATCTTCTTCTAACCCATATGCGAATTAGAAACCCACCAAACACACACATGAACACACACACAAACACATAAGTATATAACCAAGAAAAAACCCATCATGAACACTTAAAACCCATGAATTCTTACCTTGAATTCAGCCTCTTCTTCTTCTTCTTTAAACCCGTAGGTTCTCTGCCCCCCTCTCTCTCTAATCCGATTGAAAAGGTGATGTGAAGAGAGGGTGGGCGGCCATGCCCACCTTTACACCAACTTTTTGTACTTTTGTCCCCTTTTATATTTTTAACCCCTCAACTTGGGTTTATTGATTTTCCTTCTTTTTTTGATTGTTTTATGATTGTTCAGTATTATTATTACTATTAGTGTATGACTTTACGTGGTTGTTTTTTTAACGTAACATAAAGTATTACTAATAATAATAAAGCGAAAGAGCAATGAAGAAGAGAAGTGGAACTTAAATAAAATGTTAACAAGTCTTGCAAGCTTATAGGAGATGCACGACCATGTTATCGTTAGCTCAACTGTGATGCGGGTTAGGTACCCTATGATGCACACGGGGCCAGTCAATTGAGATTGGCAGACCTTTGCAGCGTACCCTAGGTGACTGAGCTGGCCTTGTATACAGTAATTAGAGCCCATTGAGATACCAGAAGGCCCATCACCAGTTTCCCCCGCGCATATAGTTTAGGGTATTGCTCATTGGTCCATATAGACAGTGAAAGATAAAGATAAAAGAGTATAGAAAAAATAAGGCATATAGTAAAGAGAAGAAGCATTATCTGGTTGTATAGTTAATGTGTGCTCACGTATAAAGAGATGAAATTTCACAGAAAGAGTATTTTCATATTTATACTTTACAAAAAGCATTTTATTACTTTTAAAACTAGAACTCACTCAGCAACGCTGACTTTTATACATTTTCAGTTGGCAGGTAAACATTGCTGAGGATGGCACGAGGGTGAAGCTACTCGGCAGGGAAAGCCTGACATCCATTCATACTTGTTATTGCTGTTTTTTGTAATGCAATTAAACAATTCTTTTGTATTCGGTTAAACAATAGTGTATTGCTCAACAACAGTGTTTTTAATGAAATGAATGGCTTTTGTTAAAATAATTCCGCCGCTTAAGCTTGTAAATTTATAATTTTTAATGTATTTAATGTTGTGAATGACCAACTGTGAGGTCTCCAGGAACGAGGCCTTAGAACTTAGTATCAGAGCCAAAGTTTAAAAGAATTGGATTAAATAATTACAAAAGAAAAAAAAACCTAAAGTTAAACTGAAAATAGGACAACTAGAGGGATGTCATCCCGAGTAGCTACGTGCCATCAGGTATGTGTTTCTTGATGATTAACCGGTGTTATGTGCGCATGCTATTTGATTTATGTGCTCTTAGTAGATTTAGATACTGATTTAGTCAGGATAGGAAATGCTTGGGGTATGAAGAGTAAAGTAAGTGGCTAATCACAACTAGCCACTGTAATTAGGGACTTACTATACTTGACATAAACTGAGTTATTACCTTGAATGACCGGGTTGGTGTTTGAATCTTATAGTGTGTTATAGGATGGCTGGACAGAAATCTTCCAAGACTCCTAGAGGTAGAGGCCATCCACGTGTGACTAGGAGTAGTGTTAAGGCTCCTGAGACGACCCATGAGAACCCTGAGGTTCATGGCCAGAGCGAAGAGAATGAGAATGCTAGCTTGAATGCCTCAGCAAGGGAGGCAATTATTGATGAAGTACACCAGGTCATGCAGACAATCTTACCCTCTATCGTGACTGAAGTCATCAGGGCTGTGAGAAGCAAGGAGAGGAAGGAGAAGGAGACTAGAAGGGATCAACGGGCAAGGGAAGCAGAGAGGAGGAGGAACAACTAGAGCCTGAGACTGTGTTGTCCGATGAGGAGGAGGATGATGTAGTGGGGGTAGCGACCGAAGGGTGCAATTATGGGGCGTTCCAAAGGTGTAAGCCCCCGACTTTCGATGGCTATGGCAATGCTGCTACCGCTCACCGCTAGGTGAGGGAGATGGAGGCAGTCTTGGAGATCAGTGAGTGTCGCGAGGACCAGAAGGTGAAGTTCGCAACTCACTCTTTCGTTGATTTAGCGCTGTGTTGGTGGGACAATATTGTCCAAGCTGAGGGTGCCAGAGCCATCGGGAAAATGCTATGGAAGGAGTTTAAGCAGTTGGTAATCAAGGAATTATGTCCTCACAGGGAACTCGATAAAATCAAGAGGGAGTTCTTGCAACTTGAAGCGGGAACCATGACCCACCAGCCAGTACACCACTTAATTCAACGAGATGGCGAGGCTAGTGCCGGATCAGGTGACGCTGGTGTCAAGGAAGATCAAGAGGTACATCCAGGGACTGCCAGCTGACATTCTCAGGCACCTGATTGCTGCTCAGCCAGGAACCTTTCGATCGGTGGTGGATTTGGCGGGTAGATTGTATGATGAGCGAGAGGAGACTGTGGTGGAGGTGAAGAAGACCAGTGGGAATTGTAAGAACTGGAATGGGAAGAGGTTTGGATGTGGTGGTTTCACTCCAAATAACAAACAGATAAAGGTGGACGATCATGGGGTGTCATCATGATCAGGGCTGAAGTGTTACAGATGTGGAAAGGAGCATACCGGTGAGTGCAGGATGGGAATGAATGTATGCTTCAGGTGTGGCAAGCCTGGCCACATCGCTAGAGACTGTAGGGCGCTGAAGTGCTATAACTGTGGCGGGGAGGGCCACACGACCAAAGACTGTAAGAAGCCGAGGACAGAGAGCTCTGGAGCGAAGAAGAAGCCGGAGGAAGGAGGGCAGAGGGCAAGTGCTAGAGCTTACACCATGACCCGGGAGGAAGCCACGGCTGATCCCGATGTCGTGTCAGGTATGTGTCTAGTAAACCGAACTTGTGCCTCTGTATTGTTTGATTCCGGTGCTAGTAGGAGTTTTATTTCCACTACTTTCTGTGCTAAGTTGCCTATTAGTAGTAGAAATGTCAGTGAACCATTTGATGTAGAAACCGCTATTGGTAAGTCCATTAGAATTACTGATGTGATAGAGAACTATGCTAAAAACTAGAAGGTCATAGGTTTGCTGCTAGGTTATACGTGATGCCCCTAGGTGGATTTGATATAGTACTAGGATGGACTAGTTAGCAACCTATGAAGCAAACATCGTATGTCGCTTGAAGATGATTCGATTAGTTGTGCCTGATGGAGTTTGGTTACGATTTATGGAGATCACGTTACTACGATCCCGAAGGTGATTTCGATGGCAGTGGTGGGGGGGAAGTGCATGAAACATGGATGTAGTACCTACTTGGCATACGTAAAAGATGTGGATGCGTCGGTACCGCAATTATCTGAGGTACCAGTGGTATGTGACTTTCCAGACGTATTCTCGGAAGACTTACCCGGCATGCCACCGGATCGGGAGATTGAGTTCCAAATTGATTTGATACCCGGTGCTCAACCCGTTGCCAAAGCACCATATCGATTAGCTCCGACTGAGATGAAGGAACTCATGAGCCAGTTGCAGGAGTTAATGGATAAGAGATTCATTCGACCGAGTATCTCTTCGTGGGGTACTCCGTTATTGTTTGTAAAGAAAGAGGACAGAAGTATGCGAATGTGCATTGACTATCGAGAGATGAACAAGTTGACGGTGAAGAATTGGTACCCGTTACCAAGGATTGATGACTTGTTCGACCAGCTCCAAGGTGTCAGTTGGTTCTCGAGGATAGATCTACGATCTGCTACCATCAATTGAAGGTGAAGGAACAAGACATTCCTAAGGCAGCTTTCCGTACGCATTATGGACACTACGAGTTCCTCGTTATGTCTTTTGGTCTAACTAACATGCCAGCTGCCTTTATGGATTTGATAAATCGAGTGTGTCAGCCGATGTTGGATAGATCAGTGATTTGTTCATTGATGAATATCCTGATCTACTCGAAGAGTGAAGAAGAGCATGCCGGGCATATTTGGGAGGTGTTGGAGACATTAAGAAGGGAGAAGTTGTATGCCAAATTCTCCAAGTGTGCGTTCTGGTTGCGCAAAGTTCAATTCTGGTCACGTGGTAAATCCCAAAGGGATTATGGTAGACCCCGCAAAGGTGGAGGCATTGATGCAATGGAAGTCTCCAAAGACGCCATCCGAGATTCGTAGTTTCTTGGGGTTGGAGGGATATTATCGAAGGTTCATTCAGGACTTCTCCAAGATAGCCTCCCCGTTGACTAAGCTGACCCTAAGAATGTGATTATTTGTGGGGTCAAGAGCAAGAAAGGCTTTTGAGGAGTTGAAGGCAAGACTGACCCAAGCCCTTGTCTTGTCATACCCGACGAAAGTGAAGATCTGGTGGTTTATTCGGATGCTTCCTACTCAGGGTTGGGTTGCGTATTAATGTAGAGAGGGAAGTTTATAGCCTATGCATCCCTACAGTTGAAGCTTCATGAGGTCAATTATCCTACTCATGACTTGGAGCTGGCAGCCGTGGTCTTTACATTAAAGATTTGGAGGCACTATCTCTACGAGACGAAGTGCACCATATTCACAGACCACAAAAGCTTGAAGTACTTCTTTGAGCAGAAGGACCTGAATATGAGGCAGAGAAGATGGTTCGAGCTCATAAAGGACTATGATTGCGAGATCCACTATCATCCGGGCAAGGCCAACGTGGTGGCTGATGCCCTTAGCCGAAAAGAGAGGCCCGAGCGGATTCAGGTGAAAGCATATCAGCTGATCATGACCTCTGATGTGATGAAGCAAGTCAAAGAGTTTCAAGATAAGGCACTGAAAGAAGATCATCTTAACTCTGAAAGGATGAGAGGTTTGGTTGGGGAATTGGGTGAAAACACACTTGGTGTTAAAACCCGATTTGGACGGGTGTGGATTCCTCGTTTTGGGGATCTACGTGTGAAGATTATGGATGAAGCTCATAAGACTCGATACTTTATTCATCCCGGTGCTACAAAGATGTACCAAGACATGAAGAAAGACTATTGGTGGTCGGGTATGAAGCGTGATGTGGTGGAGTATGTAAGTAAGTGCCTTACTTGTTTACAAGTGAAGGCCGAGCACCAAAAGCCGTATGGAAAGATCCAACCTTTGGATATACCGAAGTGGAAGTGGGAGCATATCACCATGGACTTTATTATGAAGCTATCGCGCACAGCGCGAGGGTACGATGCTATATGGGTGGTAAGTGACCATTTGACGAAGAGTGCTCACTTCCTACCGATCCGCGAGACATATTCATCTGAGAGGTTGGCTGACCTGTTCATCAAGGAAATTGTAACTCGTCATGGTGTGCCGGTGTCTATTGTATCTGATCGTGACACCCGGTTAACATCTAAATTTTGGAAGAAATTCCACGACGCTATGAGGACGAGGTTACATATTACCACGGCTTATCATCCCCAAACTGATGGTCAGTCAAAAAGGACCATTCAGACACTGGAAGACATGCTACGGGCATGTGTGATTGATTTTGGGGGAAGTTTGGATGACCACCTATCGCTAGCCGAATTCTCGTACAATAACAGTTATCATGCTAGTATTGGCATGCCGAACGCACGTATGTTGGGGAGACATTGGGCAGAAAGAGTTGGGAGGTGTCGAGGTGATCGAGGCTATGACTGAGAAGTTAGAAAAGATTAAGGCCTACATGAAAGCGGCCAAAGATAGACAAAAGACGTATGCTGACAAGAGGCGAAGGCCGTAGAATTCAAGGTGGGTGACCGAGTTATGCTAAAGGTCTTACCCTGGAAGGGGATCATCCGATTCAGGAAACAAGGTAAGCTAAGCTCGAGATACATAGGACCTTTCCGAATCTTCGCACGAGTAGGGGAGGTGGCCTATCGACTTGAATTGCCAGATGAGTTAAGTGGAATCCATCTCACATTCCATGTATCCCATTTGAGGAAGTGCTTAGCTGATGAAGACATGGTTTGTAACATCTTGAATTTTTGGCTAAATTAAAAGTTAACGTCGTTGATACTTGTAAGGACTATTGATGGCATTTATTAAACTTTTGGGCTGCTTATGTTTATTGTTTTAATTTGTCTTTAATTTTTTTTCTTAATTTGAAAGTTGTTGATGTTAATAAATAAGTGTTTATAATAATAATAATAATGGAAATAATAATAACAATAATATATGAAAATTTTTAAACTTAAAATAAAAAAAATATATATTTAAAACTTAAAGTGAAATAAGTTTAGGGGTTGTTTTTGGCAATTTATAAACTTAAAAAGAAAGTTTAATGCATAAAATAATAAGCCCTCAAAAGTTGAGGGGCTAATTGTGTAACTATTCAAAAACCAACCCAAACCCCCTTCTAACCCCGTTTTCCGGCCGATCACCGGCCACCGTCGGCCGCGATTCCGGCCATCTCTAAAACCGCCAAAACTTGATGTTTCTTGATCTAAAATCCGTCCCCTAACCGTCGCGAACTCGTTTCGAACCCCAATATGAACCGTATTTGCATTTAAAGATCGGTTACTAAACCCAATCGAGTGGGTAACCGAAGCTTTTAACCATAGAGACGTTCGAGCCTTAAACATCAATAATTATGCAATTAACTTCACTTGATCGAACGTTTAACTAACTCTAACCTGTACAACCCTCAATTCGTATCTGAAACAAACACAAAACACCTCAATTGATTCTCTCTAAGCCGCAGCCTGCAACATTACCGACTTGCACCTTCCGACACACCGAAGCTGCAATTGATAAAGGGCTTTTGGTCTGGTTGATCATACGAAGCTACCCACGAAGTTAATTTGATTATCTTTACCGATTGCCCACCCAACGACTCAACTCCAGCCGCGACAAACATTCGTCTTGTTCATCTTCAATCCTTGATCAAAACGGGTAATTGGTCACATCATATTGTTCGTAATTACACGGGGAATCAAAGCCCCATGTTTGTATCCATTAACACAATCGATTTGACGGTCAATTTGAATCCAATCGAAATTAGGGTTCTTGGATTTGGGGTGTTCGGTCGATTAAGGATAAAACAAATTGGAACCGGGTTATACCGCGGCTGAGAGCCTTGGTTCACCGGTTCACACTTCACATTCTAACTTAGTGGTCCCGGGTTCGAACCCGGGCACCCTCAACATTTTTTTAGGCTTTTTCAGCCTTTAAAAAAATATTGAAAATCTTTTGAAAATTATAAAAAGTAGTTTTGTAAACTTTATAATTTTTAAAGTTATTCTACCATTTTCTACAATTACCTTAACAATTTTCTTATAAATAAAATTTAACAAATATTTTTCTAGTTTAATCATGTAAAAATAAACTCTATATAATATTTTTCTTTGAAATCATTTAATGATTATTTGGACACTAAACATTTTATATTAATAGATCAATCATGGCTACTATAGAAAATTATATATTTTATAAGTTAAATTTTAAAAAATTGTTATAAAGGCTTTTATTTCTTTAAAACTCTTTACATGATATTTTCTTGAACTAAAACATATATATATGATCTCTCAAATCAACGTCATCTAATTAAAATCCTCAAATACCAATTGCAATCCTAGTCTCGTTTAACCATTAATTATATTATTAAATTGTAACCTTGTAAATATATATTTGTTTTAGGTGCATTGTGAAAGTCTACGTCGAAGCGTTGTTATTATTATTCATTTAATCAACAATATATATTATTTAATCATGTGAGTATTCTATACCCCTTTTTCCTATTTTCGCACTTTGGGGTGAAACATGTTAACTTATACAATTGCACTTGTAAACTTATTTGAGACTTGTAAACTTATGGCATTTCACCTTGTAAAGTTGTGGTTAGTTGAACTTTTGTGGTTACCATGTTATGGCGTTATATGTACAATCATTAACTATTGCTAGCCCAGCGAAGTCATAGATCTATGGGCAAGACAAGCCTGCTTTGGTTGATCCAAGTACACTTAGCTGATCGTATAATCTTGTAAACGTTTGAGACTTGTAAAACTTTGTCGAGGTTTGATTGTTGCATTGTTCATAACATCCCTAATCACTTTACTCACTAACTTATGACTTGACTTGCCATCTTTTATATAACCTATGTACTTAAACCTATGGAATGCTCACCAACATCATTGTTGACTTCTTTTATTTTTAACATGTTTCAGGTAATGCCCAAGTTTGATTATCTACACTTTGAAGCTTGCACATCTAGGAAGGGACCTAGAATAATAAATAAAATAGAATGATATACTGCATACTATGTTATGATTATATGTCCTTTGAAACTATTGATTGTAATGTGACAATTGAAAACTTATGTTAAAACTTTATTTGCTTTTCTTTAATAGCGTTATGTGGCTATGAACGATCTTAACTCTCACTCCTCGACGTTTCCGCCGTCAAGGTTGGGGTGTGACATGGTTGTACCACTGGAATACATCGAAGTAGATGAACGGCTCAATTATGTAGAGCAACTGGTGGCAATCATCGATCATAAAGAGAAGAGGTTGAGGAAGAAAGTGGTTCCCCTTGTCTGTGTGCAGTGAAAGCACAGAAAGGAATCCGAATCTACATGGAGACTGAGGAGGAGATGATTCAGCATTATCCTCATCTATTTGAGGAATAACAGGTTTCGAGGACGAAACCAATATAAAGAGGGTGGACTTGTAACACCCGGTTACTCTATTAAAGTAAATAAAAGAAGGAAACCTCAATAAACCCAAGTTGAGGGGTTAAAAATGTAAAAGGGGACAAAAGTACAAAAAGTTAGTGTAAAGGTGGGCATGGCCGCCCACCCTCTCTTCACATCACCTTTTCATTCAGTTCTAGAGAGAGTGAGAGCAGAAAACTTTCGGGTTGAAGAGGAAGAAGAAGAAGGTTGAATTCAAGGTAAGAATTCGAAGTTTTTAAGTGTTTATGATGGGTTTTGTCTTGGTTATGTGCTTATGTGTTTGTGTGTGTTCGTGTGTGTGTGTGTTTGGTGGGTTTCTAGGTGTTTGAAGTCATTTGCATACGAGTTAGAAGGAAGATACACCCAAAGTTGCACCAGGTGAGTTCTAGACCCTGGTTTCTACTTGTTTTAAACTCTTTGGGGCTGTATGTATTTAAACGATTTTACAATTGTTGGTCCATGTGATCGATGAACAGTACAATTGATAGGATAATTTGATCAATATCAAACACACAATCCAAATAACAACAATTGAGAAGTGAATATGATGAATCAAGACATAATTGGTACTCAAATGAACAAACTCACTCAATAACAACAAGCACAATTGTATTTCAATGAAGTAACTGCTTAGAAATGGTAGCTTCCAACAGAATTCCACGATTAGGGTTTTGCAAGCTTGTCGTACAAAGTGAAATGACAATAGTATATATAGCAGTCATAGATTCGCTGACAGTTTTGCTACCAGCGAAACTGTCATGCCGAAACTATAGTTTCGCCCGGCAGAACACAAGTTCGCCGGGTAAACCAAAACAGCAAACTGTGAGCGAATGTATAGATTCGCTCACAATTTCGCTGGACTGCCAAAACTGCTAATTACAAACAAAATACAAAATGAAACTAACAAAAGCCCTATTACAATGTAAAGTAAACATCTATACTAAAATGAGTCCAACCTAACATGATCTTCAATACTCCCCCTAGGTTGGACCTCACTATCTTCATTTCTCTTGATTTGACTCGTCGGCTCCGGTTTCCTCTGCTGCTGTTGGTCTATCTTCATCACCTCCCGCAGCAACATCTTTAGAAGCTTCATCCACTGATCCTCCAAGGTTAGTTCCTGCATCACCAGCTTCCTCAGAATGACCACTAGCTCTAGCAAACTGCCTGGTCATGTCTTGAACATCCATGGCAAAGTCATCTTGTGCTCTCACCTTTTCAGCCAAACTCTTTACCTCTGCCCGTACTCCTCTTATTTTGTTTGCCACATTCATAAACAAGCTTGTCTCTTTTCATGTTTCCTCTCCTGCCCCAGCCTTAATATGATTTTCACAAAGAGTCAAGAGATCTTCATCACTGAAGCTGAATAAATCCATCGGGTCAAACACCCTAAACTCTTTTCCGTGTTTGGCTCTAATCACCGCCTCGCCAGTGTTATTATTATAAAACCACTTTTCAAAGTCCTGTAAACGTTGGGGAAGAGGATCAGCCAATCTTACCCTGTTTACAGTCTTTGGTGGTTTGACTCTCAAAACAGTCCTCCCTTTGCCAGTCTCCCAGTCTTTATCTTTCTTTGATCTTTTTCGTTTAGCCTTCATGTATCCAAATGACTCAAAATTATCATTAAGTCCATTTTTAATTTCCTTCTCAAGAAACCACCGAAGAGACACAATCTAGATAACTTAAGAATAGACTATTTAATCCAGATTAGAAAGTGAATCAGTGTTCGAAACTCACATACGAAGTGAATCTCACGAAAAATCAGTCCAAATCACAAACACAAGTCAAAATCGCCTTAAAAGTTATGGATAAACCCTAAAAGTGAAACTGAGCGATTGTGCGAAATTATGAGAGAAAATTCGCAAACATGACTTATATAGCAAATAGTTTCGCAGACAGCGAAACTATAAATTCGTCTGGAGAATTTACAGTTTCGCCCAGTGAAACTGTAATTTCGCTAGGATGTAACTGATTAACAACTTATTAGCCAACCTAGCGAAATTGCAGTTTCGTTTCGAAATTATTAGCGAAAGAATACTTTCGCACCTTTTATTTTATTATTTATTATTATTTATAAATTATAATACTTAAAGGAAGCACATCTAATAATGAGATCTAAAATAATCAGAGATCACATTCTCTAAATATTTTAGAACATAAAGATGATCAAAAAATCATCTACCAGTCATGAGATCATACTAAATACAAGATCTGATCACAATCTGCACAGATCAACTGAAATTAGAACAAATCAATAACGATTGCTGATATAATTGTCCACTTAAACTCATGCCTTATCCTTTTTCGAACAACAGCTTATGATTCATTTAAGGTTCGATTAGATGCTTTAAAATGCAAGACCCCACAATCATTTGGTAAAAAAACCCTCACCCAACCTCAGGATTTCTTGAATTATGAATCAATCTTCAAAGAACAAGGTTTGTGAATTAGTGTGCAAATGATTATCAACAGAATATTTCATTCTGAGAGAAATTCATCGATAAGATGATTTGACATAATTATATCAAAATGGTGAGAGCTCCAGATCTATACTCACGTATAACAGAGGAGATAACCATTTGAACATGTGCTGATGAGAGCTCCAGGTCAGTACTATCGTACAGCAGAGGAGATCATCACTCCAGGTCAGTACTCACGTACAGCAGAGGAGATAAGCACAGACACAAGACATCTTGACACTAAATATACCAGCAGAGGATGATGACAAAACAAAGCAAAATGAACGAAAGATTCATTCTCAATCCAATTTTTGTCAGGACTCAGTTTTTGTGCAATCCAAAACGATTGAGTAAATCCAGACTTTATTAAGCATAAATTTTAATTTAATCAAAAAGCTGTTGTCTACTTCATTCGTCAGGCAGAGTCTATCAAGCATATCGTTAAAGAATCTGATCCATTTCCTTTTTTTTTAATGTGAAACAGAATCCAGTAACAATTACTATCATTTCTCATAGAAGTACTGGTCATGTAAATAAAAATTTTAGAGAATATACAATCATTTCTCATCATGTTAAATTCCAATCTCAGAATAATGATATTACTCCCCCAAATTTTTATTTTCATATTTCTATTATTATCAATGAATTTTCATTTTAATTAATTTTTTTTATATGTTTGTTATAATTTTTTTTTAATAAAGAAATAGAAAATGAAAATTTTTAAAAAGATATTCACCCAAGCATAGAAATCAATTCATAAAAACGAGGTTTATCAAATGTTTTTGTGAAAAGATCAGCTTTTTGATTTTTTGTATCGATGGGTATAATATTAATGAAACCCTTCTCTTGAGCATCACGAATAGCATGGATTCGTGTTTCAATAGAACAGGAATGTCAGATTTAAATAGAACAGGAATGTCTTTATCACAAATTTGAGAGACACTCAGAAGATTAAAAGCCAATTCAGGAACAGGGTTGACTTTTTCTAGAGTAAGAGAACCATTGGTAACTTCTCCTTGTCCAATCATTTTTCCACCCTTCTTATTTCCGGCAAATGCCACATATCCTCCATCTATAATCCGATAATTGGTCAACAAATCCTTTAATCCCGTCATATGCTTGGAACATCCGCTATCAACATGCCACAGACTGTGTACAATCTTTGAAAAGGATCCCTGAAATGAATTAACAAATCATTTAGCCAGGAGCAATAGGGACCCAAGATTGAATAACTTTTGTTTTTAAAGAAGCAGTTTTTTTACAAAAGAAATTATTAACCAATTTTGTCAATTTATTCCCAAAACAATTCCTATTAGAGGATCTTTGAATCAAAAGGCAATTTTTGATAAGATGATCCTCTTCACCACACCTGAAACAATGATGTTTGAATCTAGGTCGATGATGTGATGAGGTAAAAATAGGATCAATAATAATCTCCTTATCACATTCAGACAAACTAGAATCAACATCACTGAATGTCTCATACATCTTATGATGTTTTTGTTTATTTGAATCAGAGTTCTTCTTGTCAAAATCAAAACGTGATTCTTCTGACAAATCAGTAAAACTCGTACCATTGGTACCAGTGTCAGATAAAGACGAACTACATTTTTCTGATGATGTCATATTTAATGGTATGAAAGATGGAATAGGTTGAGAAAAGAACTTTTCGAAACAATTAATTTTAAGTTGCTCAGTTGTTTTAGGAGAAACATCAGATTCATTGCATTCATTACCAGAACAAAAATCATCACTATCATGATTTGAAGTACAAGATGAAATAGAACTATCAAGAGAACATGAGACATTCAAGTCTGTTACATTTGAACTAGAAACAAACACTGAATTTAAACTAGACTTATTATCTAAAACAGACTGCTGATTGTCAGGTGTACTAGAACTAGTGCATCCAAGCCCACTAGTTGGTCCATAGTCATAGTCTTCACGAATGTACTTAGAGTTATTCCGACTAAACCTGCAGACATACTGTCAGTATCTGATTTGATTAAATCATTAGAAGGATGAGGAACAGGCATAGGAGAATAACAGTATGTACTAGGAGGAGGATAAACCTGTACATTTTCATAACCCAAACCTGTTTTAATTCTTGCTCCCCGTTGAGATTTACAAAGATCATCATGTTTCATTCCAGAAATAGTCCATTTATCTAACTTTGACTGAAGTTTGCTTGCTTCAAATTCAGCAAGAGCAACCCGTTCAGTCAAAGTATTAACCTCTACATTTCTTTCCAAAACAATTCTTTTTAAATGATCAGTTTCTTTTAAAGCCTCATTTAATTTCACAAAATATTTTGATTCATTCATTTTAAGTTCATCATTAATTCGTTTTAAATCCTTTTCATTATCAATTAACAAACGATTAGCCTTATAAATCCCAAAAAGTCTAATTTTGCAAGCAGATGAGCACATATCATGTATTACCTCATAAGGAAGTCCCATTACCATCCTTTCGGCAGCTAAAGCTTTATCGCACATGCATGCTGGAGTACTTGATTTCCTTTCCTCAACAGTAGCGGCCGCATCATCCTTCTCTTTTCCTTTCGCAGATTTTGAATTCCTTTCTTCATCTGAACCTGTAATTTCCTCTTTCTCCTCTCCATCTGTCTTCTCTTCTTTCTCCTTTACTGAAGATTCATTTGCTCCTTTGAATTCCTTGAACAGCACAAATCCATCTTTATCAACTTCCATCTCATCACTTTCCACAACCTCAGCAACTAACGCGTGATTTATTTCAGATCTTGTTTCTTCCACCTCCACACTCCAGTCAAAGTTTGAGATCAAAGCTGACTCCTTTTTTGAATTTCCTTCTTCCTTTTCTTTCTCTGCTGTCAATCTTGGTACTCCAGTGTTACTAGGATCTGTGACAATTGGTAATGGACATTCACGTTTAAAATGTCCCAATTGTTTACAGTTAAAGCACCTCAATTTTGACTTATCAAATCCTAGTTTTGAGGTAGATGATTGACCACCAAAGTTCTTTCTTCCTGTTCTTTCCATGAATCTCCTGGCTCTTAAAGTTAACATCGCCATTTGCCATTGAATGTCAGTTTCTTCTAAATCATCAGGATCAACCTGATACATATCCTCCATAGTCATTCCTTTACCTTTCAATTCACCAGCAACAAGAGCTTCATAGCTCTGAACAAATATTCCAAAAAGAGCCATTGTTTCAGATGAAATTGAAGTTTCAGCATTCACCTTAGAATTTCCCAATTCTTTTCCAACATGATTACTACCACTCGAGAAATTACTTGTATTGCTCCCTCCTTGAATTGGATTTTGAATGTGAGAGTTTGCAGCGGATGACAACAAAGCAGCATTTTGAGAAAAACCAGATGTGGGCATCATAGTATGGTTAATTCTCTTCTTTTCATATCCAACTCAAAACATTTCAACTTGTTAATGATATCCATCAGCTTATAATCTGTAAAACCTCTTTCTTGTTTGAGCATCCTCACTTAAAGACTCCACTATGGTGGAAGAGAATCGAGAAGCCTGTTAACTTGTTCACTGTTGGAGAGTCTTTCATCATACTTCTTCGGAGTGCTTGAGACGGTTAAGAAACGATTTGTCAGATCTGTCAAACTTTCATTCTTGTATCCTACAAACGAATTGAACTCCTTTTCAGCTTGAATACTCTTGTCTTTCACCAGATCTGCATTCCCATCATAGAATTCACAGAGAGCATCATAAAGGGATTTAGCATTTTTATGCTCTGCAAAACGATTGTAGATATCTGGAGCCAAGCAGAGAGTTAGAGCACCAAAAGCTTTTTGATCACGATCAATCAGTTTAGATCTCTTTCAGTATGAGAAGATGGGTCTTTGTTCTGAGAAACGACATCACCAACCGTAACCGTAGGTATATGAGGACCTGAAATAATCGATTCCCATTGATTATGATCTGTGTAGAAAAAGAAAGCTTTGAGACATCTCTTCCAATCTTCAAAATTATCTCCAGTAATGAGTCTTGGAGGTCTATTAGGAGCAACACTTTCAAGATCCGCAAGTGTAAAAGTAGTTAATTTCGACATAATAGTTTCAGCAGAAAAATTGATAATTTCGCTGACAAATTCGCTGACAAATTCGCTAACAAATTCGTTGAAAGAGGTGACTTGGCTAACAGTTTCGCTGAAACAATACTATCGCAGATACTTTCGCAAAAACAGACACTTTCGCTTGCAATTTCAGCAGCACTTTCACTTGAACAGAGACAACAATTGCTTAATTTCGCTGCTAAATTCGCAGGAAACAAGCTTGAACTTTCGTTCAAAAATAGATTCGGCAGCAATTTCGCTTGATGATTGGTCAAAAACACTAATGCACTTTCGTTCAGGGGAATACTTTCGCTGAAACTATAGAAAACAACTTCTGATCAAAATAACTCATAATTTCGCTGAATGAAGATGACAGTTTCGCTGTAAGAACAGTAATTTCGCTGGTCGATCTCAAAACCCTTTTTCACCTCAAAATCAATCTGAAATCATCCAAATCTCAATGAATTTGAGATCTGATGATTGTAGAATCTTCCTCAATCAAGAACAAGCATAATTCAATCAATTTCCATGCCAAAAACAGCTGATAATCCAATGAAAATTGATTGAAACTAGATATTGACCAAAACCACAAAAACTCAACAAATCAAGAGCACTAAGGCTCTGATACCATATTGTTGGTCCATGTGATCGATGAACAGTACAATTGATAGGATAATTTGATCAATATCAAACACACAATCCAAATAACAACAATTGAGAAGTGAATATGATGAATCAAGACATAATTGGTACTCAATGAACAAACTCACTCAATAACAACAAGCACAATTGTATTTCAATGAAGTAACTGCATAGAAATGGTAGCTTCCAACAGAATTCCACGATTAGGGTTTTGCAAGCTTGTCGTACAAAGTGAAATGACAATAGTATATATAGCAGTCATAGATTCGCTGACAGTTTTGCTACCAGCGAAACTGTCATGCCGAAACTATAGTTTCGCCCGGCAGAACACAAGTTCGCCGGGTAAACCAAAACAGCAAACTGTGAGCGAATGTATAGATTCGCTCACAGTTTCGCTGGACTGCCAAAACTGCTAATTACAAACAAAATACAAAATGAAACTAACAAAAGTCCTATTACAATGTAAAGTAAACATCTATACTAAAGTGAGTCCAACCTAACATGATCTTCAACAATGTTTATGTATGGATACCCGTATGTATTATGCATGTTTGATGATTTTCCTTAGGTGTTATTATGTTGTTCATGCTTAGAATGACCTTGGTAAGCTTAGAACAAATAGGCTTGATATTTGGGTTTGAAAATATCCTATAAACATGTTGAGCAGAAGGTTCATACGCCTAAATAAGGCTCATGCGCCTGGAAATGCCTTAGAAATGTTTTAAGTGTAACTCATGCGCCTGAACAGTGGTTCATGCACCTAGAATTTGTTATCGGACGACTAAGTGTCGGGCCATGCGCCCGATAGTGTTCATGCGTCCGAATGGCCATGCGCCTAAGTGTCCATGTGTCCGAATGGACCTTATGCCCGGATAGTTCATGTGCCTGAATAGTTCATGTGCCTAAGTGTTAAAGCGGTTAACTGGTGCGCCTGCATAGTGATGAAGCGCCCAAACATGGCTCATGCACCCAAATAGTATTGGTCCGCCTAAACACTTAGAATTTATTACGAAATTTTTGGGATTCTGTGCTATTAGGGTTTTGACCAAGATTTGACTAGGGCTTATTAATGCTTATTTTTATGCATGATTATGATTGTTTTATGATTGTTCCATATTATTATTATTACTATTAGTGTATGACTTTACGTGGTGTGTTTATTATCGTAACGTAAAGTATTACAATAATAATAAAGCGAAAGAGAAATGAAGAAGAGAAGTGGAACTTAAATAAAATGTTAACAAGTCTTGCAAGCTTATAGGAGGTGCATGACCATGTTGTCGTTAGCTCAACTGTGATGCAGGTTAGCTACCCTATGATGCACACGGGGCCAGTCAATTGAGATTGACGGACCTTTGCAGCGTACCCTAGGTGACTGGGACGGCCTGGTATATAGTAATCAGAGCCCATTGAGGTACCAGAAGGCCCATCACAAGTTTCCCCCGCGCAAATAATTTAGGGTATTGCTCATTGGTCCATATAGACAGTGAAAGATAAAGATAAAAGAGTACAGAATAAACAAGGCATACAGTAAAGAGAAGAAGCATTATCTGGTTGTATAGTTAATGCGTGCTCACGTACAAAGAGATGAAATTTCACAGAAAGAGTATTTTCATATGTATACTTTACAGAAAGCATTTTATTACTTTTAAAACTAGAACTGCCACACCAGGTTATTTTTAAAAGTCAAGATATGAAGAATAAAAGCAAGAAAGGCAATAAGGTCCAAGTGGAGGGACTAAAAATGTAAAAAGGACAAAAATCTTTGGAAAGTTGGTGTAAAGGTGGGCATGGCCGCCCACCCTCACTTCATATCAACATCTTCTTCGGCTTTAGAGAGAGAAAGACAAGAGGAGAGCAGAAACTCTTGGTTTTGTAGAAGAAGAAGAAGAAGAAATTGAATTCAAGGTAAGAATTCACGGTTTTTATGTGTTTATGATGGGTTTTAGCCCGGTTATGTGATTATGTGCTTATGTGTTGTGTTTGTGCTTGTGTGTTTGTGTTTGGATGTTGTTTCTAGGTGTTTTGAACTCTTTGCAAGCGGGTTCAAAGGAAGAACACCCAAGTTGCACCAGGTGAGTTCTAGACCCCTGTTTTTACATGTTTTAAATTATCTTTGGGGCTGAAAACGTATTAAAATGATTTTACAAGTTTATGTGTGAATACCCGTATGTATTGTGCATGTTGGATGTTAGTTCTTGATGGTTTTTAGGCTACCCATGTTTAGAATAGCCACACTATGCTTAGAACAGATGGGTTCGATGATTAGGATTAAAAATATCCTATAAACATGTTTTACAGAATGTTCATACGTCTGAAAATGCCTTAGAAAGAATTAAGTGTAAGCCATGCGCCTAAACAGTAGCTCATGCGCCCAAAATTTGCCTTAGAAATGTTTAAGTTCAGCCATGCGCCTGTACAGTGGCCCATGCGCCTAGAAATGTTAGTCGGACGACTAAGGGTAGGGCCATGTGCCCCAATAGTGCCCATGCGCCCAAGTGGCCCATGTGCCTAAGTGTTCATGCGCCTAAGTGTTCATGCGTCTGAATAGTATCCATGTGCCTAGATTGGGCTGGAATTTACTAAGGTTCAAACGTCCAGGAGTCGCCATGCGCTTGAACAGTACCCAAGCGCCTGAAAGTGGGCCATGCGCCTAAGTGTTCCCCATGCGCCTGAATAGTGTCCATGCGCCTGCATAGTGCCCAAGCGCCTAGGACTTGGAATATTTTCCTGATTTTGGGGGAAATGTGTAAAGTAGGCTTTGACTTGGGAAATTCCCGGGAGACTATAAGTTGACTTTTGGGGTCATAGATAGTATGATGGGCATGTTATGGATGATGATGATGATGATGATGATGTTGCATGACTATGCATGATGTATGTTATGTATGTGTGATGCCCTGTGATGATGTATGAATGGTATGTTATGTTATGTTCCTATAATGATGACTGTTTATCTTTCCATGGCTTTATGTGTTATGTTAATGAATGAACCGAAAGTATTATGTAACGTAAAGTGAAAGATAATGAAAGAGGAACATGATGAATGAATGCATGCATTAACTAATGAATGAACGTAAAAAGTCTTGCAAGCAACTGTATGGAGGTCCACACCCAATGAAGGGTGTTAGCTCAACTGTCTGCAGGTTAGCTACCCCATAAGGATGCACACTGGGGTCCAATCCTTGTGATTGACCATATGTATGGGATCCTTGCCGCTTTCCCCAGGTACTGGAGTCAGCTACGTGCATAATGTTCGGGATCTATGATAGACCTCAGGCCCAGTAACCAGCTTCGTGCACAATGTTCGGGGTATAGCATATGGCATTGATCCGGAATGAAAAGAAAAGATGACTGGTGAATGTACTTGCCCTAGGTACTGGAGTCAGCTTCGTGCACAATGTGCGGGGTCTATGAAAGACCTCAGGCCCAGTAACCAACTTCGTGCACAATGTTCAGGGTAATGTACATGTCACAAGATGTAATGAATGAACGAAGGTTAACGAACGTAATGGAAGATAATAATGATATTATCTGTATGTACATATGATGTATGACCACGAACGAATGAAACGTATAGTATGGACTCTGTAAAGAAATTAATAACGATTTATGTATGTTTTATTTTTTAAAACTAGAACTCACTCAGCGACGCTGACTTTTATACGTTTTCAGTTGGCAGGTAAACGTTGCTGAGGATGGCACGAGGCGGCTACTCAGCTCTTTTGGATGGCATCCATTTAATTAAGGCCTTTGTGATGTAATACAACAATGTAATTTTGTAACCAACAAACGATGCATTATTTTGCAAAAATTTTTAGAATGAAATGAAATGCCATTTGTTTTATGTTTTCCGCTGCAATGTTTTGATGAATAAATGTAAAGTATATGTTTTACATGCGATGAATCACCAGCTGTAAGCGTCTTGGGAACGGGGCCTTCCAAGAACTCACTTAGCAACGCTGACTTTCAAGAACTCACTTAGCAACGCTGACTTTTATACATTTTCAGTTGGCAGGTAAACATTGCTGAGGATGGCACGAGGGTGAAGCTACTCGGCAGGAAAAGACTGACATCCATTTATACTTGTTATTGTTGTTGTTTTGTAATGCAATTAGGCAATTCTTTTGTATTTTGTTAAACAATAGTGTATTGCTCAACAACATTTTTTAATGATATGAATGGCTTTTGTTAAAATAATTCTGCCGCTTAAGCTTGTAAATTTATAATGTTTAATGTATTTAATGCTGTGAATGACCAACTGTGAGGTCTCCGGGAACGTGGCCAAACAAAACCGCTATTTCATTGATGCAATTTCATAAAAATAACCATTTTATTCTATTTATGACCTTACAATAAAATATAACATATAATAATTATAATAAAAATACTAAAGCATATAAACGTGGCCAAACAAAACCGCTATTTCATTGATACAATTGAGCACTAATCTCTCTTCCTATTTCCCTTGTTGGTTGTTAACAATTTAAAAATAATTAAGATGATAATTTATGATGAAAATTTCTATATAAACTTTCTTTGATCTATGCAAATAACCATCAAAAATTGTCTTCGATGATCATGAAACTTTAATCTACATTCATAAAATAAAACAACTCGTAAAGAATTTTGTAATATATTTATTGTTTTCTTTAATGCAATTTTTTTCAATTATTATATTTTATTTTTTAATTTACATCATAACACACAGATACGATACTGACTAAAATTGAATTCCACACAATAGTCATACCATCACAACGCGTGATTATTTTTACTAGTTATTTAAAATAGAAGAAATATTTATCTTCATGTCTCTTCCCTGAGTCTCTACTCATAGTTATATTATAGTTTGGATTTTACTAGGTGTGTTTAGTTTAGTATAGTGTATTATGATTTAATAAAATTCATGTATGCAAATAAAATAAAATTTTTGTATGCTACTTGTCATAAATATAGAGCTTCTAAATTTTATTTTTCTGTTTCTCTCTTTTAATAAATATTACATTAACTACAAATTATATTATTTAGTTTTTTTCATATGAAATAATTTTTTTATTAAATTAGAAAAGGGATCTTTCTACAAATACAATTTGTAAAAAATATTTTTTTATAAAATAAGAAATCTTTTTAAAAAGATATAAACTTTTATAAAACACAATATATTTTAAAATCATGGCTTTTAAAAATTAAAATTCTTATGAAACAAAAATAAATAAATTTCAAAGTTCTGAAAAAGATATTATTAAAACTATATTTTTAGAAACAGTTTGTTTTAAAACAACTTGTTTAAAAACTAACTTTTTTTGAAAAATAAAATTTTTAAAAATGATATCGTCTTTTTATCACTCGTACGTAATGTGATCTTATATAAAAAAATCATTTTGTAATTCATTAATTTTTATTATAACTATTTAATATTTTATTTATTTAACTCGTGTAATACACGAGATACTAACCTAGTAAAATATATTTACGTGTTATTTTTTGAAATTTAGTACTTTTCAACCATCATATATAATTACTTAGCATAATTGCATAATATATATTATCTATCGTTTCAGTTAATTTAATGTGTTGGCAATAATGTAGTATTTAAATGAATTTGATTAGCTTTGACATTTTACTCTCATTATATTGGTTAAATATCATTTAATGTTGTATGAAAAAGGACAGTTGGTTCCTTTATTAAAAAAATGATCCCGTGTATTTTGCGTGTGTCCACCACGTCACTTTGACGACTTACATGAAGTAACAGAATATGCGAATATCCTAACGGTGGAGTCCAATACTTGCTCAGCGGGGTTTAATAGTTTATTTTATTAACATGGTTTACAGTTTACACCTCCCTCGACCCTCATAGTCTCTAATGATACCGTTTTTATTAGTTTTATATCTATTTATTAATTATTAATTTTGCTGATTATGATCCAAATTTATATATATTAAAATTTCTTTTCTTAAAAATATATATTAATAACACAAGTAATAAAAATTATGCAAGTTTTTCAAATTGACAACTTGATCCCTCATCTTCTTTGCCATTTTCAAGTTGACCCCTCTACTTTGTAAACTTTTATGTTTAACGGCTAAGGATTTCCACTTAAACTCTTAACTTTTTTATCTTTTAACTTGACGTACTAATATACACTAACCTATTTTTTTTCTTTTTGCAAATTTGATTTTTCATCAACAACTTTTGTTCATTTACTTTGTTAAAAAAAAGATGCTAATTTGTGGTCTTGTGTACTTTCTATTGGTATGATAGAAATAAATTTTATTGAATGCGAGGTTGAATTCAAAACATAGGTTATATCGACTCTGTTTTCTATATATGCGTATGTCTCTAGAACCGAGGTGCTCTAACATCATACATTTCTTTTATCTACTAAAACGTATTAATGTAACCACCATAATGCACAAAACTAATTGGCATGCACCGCATCATGTGGGCTTAATTTTTAGTTTATTTGAAATTAAAGTTTGAGACAATGGCATCTCTATAGTGCAAACAACCATAACAATCGATTTAGCTCCTTAAATTTTAAGACCCATGAATTTATAAAAAAACTACTTTTATCTATATCATAAACAGAAAGTATATGTGATAATTTATAAATTATTTATAGAAAAAAATTTGACAGGATGATTGAATATTTATTTATAGAATTCTTTTAATATTTTGAGACGAAAGATACTATTGTTGAGGAAGAATAATGTTTTACAGTGGAAGATAATATCGTAACACATCGATTCATGTTTGAGATAGATGATTTATAATTTCTTTTTGTATAATAAAAAAACGATTTTTTGTTTCATAAAAACATAAATAGTTTGCTTTATATTACACTAGGTTAGTTCTCGTGTATTACACGATATGAATAAATGAAATATTAAATAATTAATAATTAAAATTTATGTATTATAAAATCATGTTTGAAGATAAAATATGATTAAAATTACATATAAATAGTTACTTTAAGTAAATAAATAATAATTTATTTTTCGTAAACTTTGTTTTATAAAAAAATTGTGATTTTTAATATTTTATTTTAAGAATATGATTATTTAAAGAAAATTTTCGTTGTATTATGTATTTTATAAAAAAATTATTTTTAAAAAGTGTGTTTTAATAAAAACAATAGGTTTTTTACTTATTAAATTATAAATATTTTTTTAATTTGAAAATGGTAAGAGAAAAATTATTAGTATTCATTATTATATTATTATTATTATTATTATTATTATTATTATTACTATTATTATGGAGAAATAAGAAAATTATTATGATAAGGCTTACAATTATTTCATGTTTATTTAAGTTTTTTTATAGATAGATATATAGGCTAAAAATCCATTAATTAAATGAATTATAGTTAGTAAAAACACGAATAGTTAGATTATAATATTTTAATATTAAATATAATTAAAAATTCTATATACGTAATAGTTTAAGAAATAAAACAACTATACTATTAATAACTCTCTTATCTAAATAGTTTCATTTTTAGACATTCGTTTTATGATTTTTTTTATTAAATTTTTTTTATCAAAATCTTTTTTAAACTATGATTTGTAATTATTTTGGTTGTTTTAATAAGACTGTTTTTAAAATTTCCGCCTTTATATTTTTTAGAAACAAAACGATTTAAAATATTTACTTAGAAAAGGTTTAGTGTTTTAGAAAATTTTATATTATATATATTTTTTTAGATTTTAATTAAAAGATGTGATTTTAAATTCCTTGATAAAATTTATATTTTTTTTAAAATATAGTTTGATTTCAAAAAAATTAGATAAGAGAGAAAATTATAGCAATTAATAAAATTATTTATTATAAGAGAGGAAAACTTGTATTAGTATTTAAATTATTATAATACCATTTGGAGAGAAAATTAATGTGTGAATATGTAGAAATTTGACAAGTGAGAAAAATATGGCTTAAAAAGTGACAAGTGGTAAAAAAATTTATTTTATTAGTATTGATAGATTACTTTCTAGAATTTTAAATGAGCACATTTTTCTTTTATATGTTTGACTATTTTAATTACTTTTTATGTACATGTCTATTATATGATTACATATAAAAAAATAACCGAAGACATGATTACATATAAAAAAATAACTGAAGATAGTTAATTATAAGGGTAGGGTTATACTAAAAGATAAATTTAATTTAAAAAGTCTAAGAATGATTGTGTGCTTAACATGTTTCATTCTATTGTTTTTAAAAGGAGGGGCATATTGGTAATTGTGTCAAATAAGCTAACTTATTGTATATTATACATTTATTGTGTCAAATATTAGTTAATTGTGTCATATATTTTAAATCATTTGTTATATGTATTCATAATTGTCTTTTACATTTTACATCATTTTATGTTATTTTTATCATTATTTAAAAATATATTATAAACTTATTATCTATCATTATGTTTTACAATTAAAAATACACAATGTGTTATTTTTATCATATTTTTATAGATCGTATAAATTTGTTGTTATCTATCATTGTATTTTATAATTAGAAGTACAAAATAATGATATTTTCCCAATGATTTTTCAAAACTTATAATTTTCAAGATAACACAATAATGATCAAAAAACACAATAAGACATTATGTTATTTTGTAATTATTTTTAATGTATTAGATTAAGTAGGTGTTAATTTATTATTGTGTTTTTTATATAATGATACATAACAATGTTATTCCACCATTTTATTGTTTAAAAAATCAATCACTTTTCAAAAAATATAAGAGTATATAGATAACACAATAACGAACAATAAAATGCAATAAAATGCAATAAAATGCAGTAAAGACACATTTATGATATATGAGCTTAAAAAAGTAAAAATATATATAAAAAGACAACAAACATGTCTATTATTAAAATATCCATCCGGCAAACTTTTTCCTACAATTTAAGATAAAAATACACTTGTTTTAATAATGTAATTATTATATAAAAATAATATCGTACATAAAAACTACAAACAATTAATAAAATAGGAAAAATTACAAAAATCCAACAAAAATTATTACTAATATCTCTCTTTTACAAATTTTTTCTTACAATTTAATTTTAACCAGTGGTTAAGTCAATTAATTGTTGAGATTACTTATTATATCTTTTAGTTGTAAAGGTATTTTTAGAACATTATATAATTATAAATCCCACATATTAGTCGGAATTCAACTTTAATTTTATATTTATGACAATTAATAATGAAATTACTTTATAACCTAATGAGGTAAATAATAAATTGTGTGTTTAGCTAAATTAACAAATTTAGTTGTTTTTATATGATTTCATATTTTAACATTTAGTAAACTTTCAAAATTTTATTTATATTATCATCGTAATGATTCAAATAAAAAGAGTTTGTAATCTAGACAATGAAAGAAAAAATCTTAACTAATCATTTTAATTAGTTGTTAAGATCAAATTCAAGGGAATTGTTTACTAGGGTATTTTAGAGATGACCATTTTTGTTAAAAAAAATTAAGTTCCTATATATTTTAAAAATGTTCATAACTTTTATATACATCATTATTTCTTATAAAAACTACACCATAAAAACAAATGTTTTTTTATCTTTTAAACAAGTACAGTATCATTATATATAAATATTAAAAAGATTACGTTTTTAGCACATATGATTTGTTCATCGTTGTATCTCTCGCGCTTCATTACGTTTTTTAGTTTATTTTTTTTGTTATCCTAAACACCATTATGCTTTTCTAAATAAATTCTAATGAATATAATGTTGAAATGACACTATTATGTACTTCATTTACGTAAATCACATTGATAAAATAAGAAATTATTTATCCAATACATTATAAACAATGCAAAAAATACATAAAATAATATCAAACGACATAAAACGTAAAACACATTAATGAAATATCTCATTGTGTTTTTTCTTGTTCGTCATTGTGTTTTTCAAAACATTATTTTGTTTTTTGACCGATGAGTTTTGAAACACATTAATGAAATATTTCATTATGTACTTCTAAATGTAAAATATAGTGATGAAATAACAACAAATGTATATAATATATGATAAAAACTATGATAAAAATAATACAAAATTATCTAAAACGTAAAACATGATTATGTGTGTATAACAAATGATGTTGTATATTTGATACAATGACATGACTTATTAGACACAATAATTTGATATATCAAAAATAACAATATAACGTATTTAACACAATAATTAAAATGTTTACCTCTTGAAAAAAAAACACTGTCAAGCATTGAAAACTTCTTAATATTCTTAAATTAAATATGACTTTTTATTATAACGCAACTCTATAATCATATCACTTTTTTCTCTTTTTTCATATTTGATTTTTGTATTTTTGTTGCTTTTTCCTATTGATTACCTCCATCCGCACTCCTCTCCATTTATTTTCTTCTCAAATTAAATTTATTTAATTAAGTATTTACGTAACGGTGATGTCTACAATACATATTAGATATTAATTTATTTAAAATTTTTATTATATATAAAGGTACCCACGCAATACAATGGAAGGACATTTTATACGTGCCACGTGTTTTAATTGTAATTATTGTAGTATTTATAAAAAAAATTTATATGTTTTTTGTAAGCTAAAATTTAAATCACCAAATCAATCGGTTTTGCATGACTACTTGTATATTTACGTATTAGTTTACTATATCTTACAAAATACAGATTAGTTTAGCAAAAAAGTTTACATCTGTCACACCCCAACCTTGACGGCGAAAACGTCAAGATGTGAGGGTTAAGATTGTTCACAACCACATAACGCTATATTTAAATGTCAATATTAAAATTATAAGTTTCAAAAGGCATAACAAATATAAGTCTCAAACATGAAATAAGTTCCAAACAAATCAAAACAGTACATAAATATTTTATTTATTTAACTAGGTCCAAGTTCTAGTTTTATTGTAAGCTTCAAAAGTCCACTTTAAACTTGGGGATTTCCTGAAACATAATAAAAATAAAAAGTCAACTAAAAATAGTTGGTGAGTTTCCAAAGTTTTTATACATAATATGATAAGTTACAAGTAGCAATTCATATCATAGGTCATAAGTTAGTAAGGTTATAGAACACATATCGTTACAACCAAACCTCGATCATATTACAAGTATATAAGATTGACTAAGTGTATTTGGTTCCCATGATGAACAAGCATACGTCATCAGGAGTCGGCAATACATCGACTTTAGCACCAAATAGGCTTTTCAGGCCCAAAGATCTAATACGTCGGCAGGCTAGCAATAGTTAATGATTGCAAACAAAATATGTATCTCATATAAACACTTACAACACACAAATAACCATGACAAAAGTATGAATTGCAAGTGCTTACAAGTCTAAACGTTTTCAAGTGTATGATGTATAAGTAATCATGTTTCACCCTAAAATAGTGTGAAAATATAAAAAAATGGCAAGGAAAACTCACTTGATGAAGATTAATAATAAGAATGATATAGTTCGTTCCAAGATGAATCGTCACAAGACACCTAAATATATTTATACATAAGGTTAAAGTTTAATATTAAGTTTAACGAATTATTGTGGACTAGGGTTCAACTTGATGTTAGGGGTTTTGTTGATTATATTTATCAAATGAAAAATCAATTATATTTTCGTGAAAACGATTTTATTTATATTTTATATAAAGATAAGAAATGATGCTAACATTTATAATAATTTTGTAATATTCATAAAGTTTAAATAAAATGTTGTAACTAAATAAAATAAACACGACTTAAATAATAATTTAGAGACAACGTTTGAAATAATAGTTTGTGTAGATTAAACTAGTATTAAAAGACTAGTTTTCTTTTTTTTACAAAAATACCCTAATTATTTTTTTAACCATGGAATATAAAAAAAATATAAAGATGTCTTTTTATAAATAACCACAGAAAATAATAAATGATTTGAAATAAACAAAGTTTATAAATTGATTTTTTTATGATTTTTAGAAATTTTTATATAATTTTAAAATTGTAAAATAACCCAAAAAAATATACATTGGAGGTCGCCGGGTTCGAACCCGGGACCTCTAGGATGGAAGTGTATGCAAGGAACCAGTAAACCAAGGCTCTCAGCCGCGTAAGAATTCGTGTTTTAATTCTTAAAAACCAAACCTTAACCAAACCCCAATTTCTCAAGAACCCTAGATCGATTTTGATCCAAAATTAAACCCGAATTCAATCATGTTTCTAGTAGTCACCATAGGGCTTTCGATCCCCAAGGTGTCTCGAATGTTTAGATGCGTTTAATTACCTGGTGATGACTATATCTCGATGACATAGATCATAAAACAATCGCGACTCAAGTGATGTTTTGTTTGTGATACAAACGTGGATGATATCCAAATTTGTTGCGTAGAAAGCCTCTATTGGACTCGTTTATTGAAACCCCTCTATCAATTTCGAGTCTTAATTCCCAGATGATGGTTCTCGAGTATGTTGCAGGTCGCGATGAAGTTGTTAATCAAATTGCTTTGTTTGTGTGTTTTCAGGTGCAATTGAGGACTGTAATCGATTAAGTGTAACTAGATGGTTGTTTATGTTCATTTAATTTGAGTATTATTAAGGTTTAATGGTCGAACGGTTTACTCTTGTTGCTCGACGGTTATCAAGCCCAAACGACACCCCTTACCGGCCTTAAACTCGAATTAAAGTGAGTTTAAGGTTTGAAACTTCCTCACGAAGCGATTGGAAACGGTTTAGGCATTCGAATCGAGTGTTTATTTCTGATTTATGGGTTGCTGGAGTGGTGGTCGCCAGCGGCCGACGATGGCCGGAATTGTGGGATTGAAAGGGGGTGGTTTTAATAATTTACAAAAATGGTCCCTGAAGTTTCAACCTTTGTTATTTTATGCCAAAACATTTATTTTAAAGTTTCAAGATCAGTACAATTAGTCCCTTACTTTTAAATTTCAAACATTTTAAGTTTTATAATTTTTTTTATAAATTGTTATTATTATTATTATCATGAGTATTATTATTATTATTATTCTTATGATTATATTATTTTTTAATATTATTTTTATTGATGTTATTATTATTATTTAGCATTACTAATAGTATTATTATTATCTTGGTTATATTATTATGATTATTAGTGTTATTGTAATTTAATAGTTATATTATTAAAACCTTTTATCAGAAACTTAATGACGAACCAACAAGTAAACGTAAATAGCCCACAAATTTCATAAAAGGCACAACTAGTCCTTATAATAGTTCAACAAAGTTAATTTTTTAAATTAACGAAAATACAAGATGTTACAACATCAAAATGTTTAAGAAACACATGTTATAATTATAGTTTTAAAAAGTTTTAAAACATGATAGATTAAAGCATATAGTTGGAATCTTAATATTAAGTTTTTCAGGTTTATAGATAATAAAGTAAAGTTTTATGTAAGTGAGAGGTTATTATGTAACTAATTGTAAGGGTAATATATAAATAATATTATAAATACTATTTACCCTCAAAAGTGTCAGCACCTTATGTATTAAATAGAGTATTTGTTTTTTTTATGATATTTGAAAATACCCCTCTCATATGCTTTATATATAATATAGATAACATCTTAAGCGTTTACATATAGTTTTATGTAAACAACTAAGTTTTATCATCGTTACGATAGATTTATTTATTTATAATTTGATTTTATAACAAGCAATTCTTTTAGAAGGCTATGCACATTTTTATAAAATTTACTTTGATCATTTCTATATTCATGCTTACACTCGTCTTGTTTAAAAACATGTTAAGATCTGTAATAATAATTTCATAATCAACTTGTTTTCCTTACATTTGCTCGTGCGTGTATGAGAGCATGGAGTCCTGAAATCCAAAAGAATAGGACTTCAATAACCCGTAACATCAAGCGAGAGCATTACTAGAACTATATTAATGCATATATGATGCATAAAGTACATAAATTTGTTACATTAGATAATATATTATATAGAACAATTCTACTACATATTAAAAAGAAAAAAGAGAGAAAAAAAAGACTAGAACTTTACATATGCTCACCTTTATAGTAAATACATTGATAATTTCTTCGATATCTTTTCAACATGTTGAATGTTACATCACAAACGTTGAATAAGTTGTTACAAAATAACGTATATAATATTTGGTTGCAGCAACAACCATGCCTGAATACCGTGGGAAGAATGAAAATGAAAGTTTTGTAATATTCTTTTCTTTATCCGTTAAGTTGGACTTTGATTTATTAATTAGGTGACTTTAAGGTTAAATGCAACTACCTCGTAAATGCATCAAATGTTAGTTCTATCTTGTTTTGGATTTGGGTTTAATACAACAATTTAGTTAATCTAAGTTATATTTCACTACATCTGATAAACCTGTGTATTATACGAATTAAATAAAATAATAGGAAAATTATTAATTACAAATCAAGATTTTAAATAAATGAAATCTTTTATTAGAACATTTACAGTAGTTTTTTTTTATTTTGTAACTCCATAGCAAAGTTTATTGAGGGATGGAGGGCCTCACTCCCCTTTTTTTTTGTTATTAGTGTTAATTTTTGGTTTATTAGTGTAAATTTTCAGTCTAATAGTTTAATTTTTTTCCTAATTATAGAGTCCACCAACCCCCACCCCTTGCTATAGTGGTTAATTATGAGTGTAGAATAGATAATGTTACTATTTATTAGTAAAATTAAGAAAATATTGTTTATGACTTATAAATTTTCTAATATTTTTTAAATTGATAACGAAAAATAATAATAAAAATATAAAAGTTATTAATTAATTGAAAAGTAGAAAAAATGTGGTAATTAGTGTAATTATAAGAATAAATATACAAAACTTTACGTGAATGCTCTTATAAATAGAATAAAAATAGTATTTCAAAACAAATGTTTTAAAAATGTCATGATAACATTTTATCTTATTATAAATCCCAATTTTAATTTTCTTTCGTTCATAAAAATTTTACTTTTTAGAAACAACAATTTTGAAATATTTTGTATTTTAAGTTTGATGTTTTAGAAAATTTTTGTATATTATTAAAATTCATTTCTTCAGAAATAACATTAATAAAAAGATATATTTCTTAATTAATTAAAAAACTATTTTAATCTAAAAAAAAATTTATTAGTAACTAGTGTGATTATTTAATACTAATTTAGTAAACTCGTCTATTACACAGGTTGAATAAATAAAATATTAATATAATAAAATTATTAGTTATAAAATGATATTTTAAGATATGAAATGATTGAAATTATGTATCAGAAATGACTATAAATAATAAAACAGTGATATCAACTTTTTAAAATTTTTTAAAAAATAAATACTTTATTCTAAAACAAACCGTATAAAAATATTATTTTTAAAACAGTTTCTTATAAAAATAATAAAATAGTGATATCAACTAAATTCTTTTAAAAAATTCATATATTTTAAGATATGATATTATTTTTGTTTTAAAAATTTTGACTTATTAAAAATATCAATTTATTTATAAATAACCTTAATAAATAAATTTTTTTTAACTTATTATATATTAAAATATATTAAAATAATTTTATTAGTAATTAAGATAATTATTTAATACGAGAGAGAGACGGGAAAAAATTAGCGAGAATGATTGTGGAGCTGACACGTGGCACCCCCATTTACTATTTTATTAGAGTAGTAAGATAAGATAAGATAAAATGAGAGAGAAGCATAAAAAATTTAGTGAGAAGAAATTAGGTGATGTGATGTGTCCCTTGTATTTATTTTTTTTATTAGTGAAGTGAGATTTATTTTGATCAAACACTAACATTCCTTTGAGTTTCCATTAGTGGTTTTGTTATCATTAACAATTAGGACCGATTACATCCCACTTAATCTAAACTAGTAATTATTTAAATAAAGCTTAGTTAATTACCTATTTGTGATGATTATAAATTAAGTAAGCTCATACAAATTTATATCAAAAAAATAATCTCATGCCATGGCGTACCCGTCTCTATAATATCATAACGAGACAACCCTTCCATCTTCAGGTAAACATTCCAAAACGAATTATGAATGAAATTAAACTTAAGTATGACTTACCATCCGTAGACTGCTAGCCAAATTGAGCATGCATTCAAACCCTAGAAATGTTTTAGATTGTGTGATTGACTTTGGAGGAAATTGGAATAATCACCTAATGTTAAATGAATTTGTCTACAAGCATAGCTACCACTTTGGCATTAATGCAACACCATATGATGCATTATACGAAAGAAAGTGATGAATACCTATATGTTAGACAAAAGTAGACATTAATGCAGCACCATATGAGGCATTATACTAAAGAAAGTGATTAATACCCATATGCTAGACAAAAGTAGGTGTTAGTAAATTTACTGACCTGAAATAATTGATGAAAGAACAAACAAAATAAATATATATCAAGGATCTTAGGACCGTTTCGGTACGGAGTACTAACTGATTACGTGTATACCAAACCAAATAGTGTGGAATCCTATTTGATTGATGATCCAATCAATGAGAACGCAAGTATAATCAATCTAAGAATGAAACTAAATGTTAAGAACGATTGTAGGATGATTATCTGCGATCTATGAACTTGGAACATGTTATCTTAGGTCTCTGGACGGCTAGCGGTACGATTTAGTGCGTAGGGATTCAAATTGTTACGTTTTTCCACGAATTAAGTGGTATTTATAGGTTAGGGTTTTCCATTCATGCGACTCAACCATTTGCATGGTTTAGTCGTGCGATTGAAGCATGCGGTTGATCCATCCGCACGACTGAAGATTCAGTCGTGCGACTGAGTCAAACTCATATTACAATCGTGCGACTGATCCAGTCTCCGGGTTTAGTTGTGCGACTGGTTCATTAGCATGAAGTATTCATGCGTATGGTCCATTAGCATGGTCCATTCGCATGAGAACTTCACACGATTACGTTTAAGCACGTTTCTTAATCATTATTGACTAAGAACTATGTAAACAATCACAAACCTATATAGTTAGTTCAATATGCGTTATCACACAATAATCAATGAGATATTAAACATTATAAGCATCACAAACACATTACATTTCATTCATACCCATTATGTTACATATATGTAAGACATGAAAGACATTTTACATTTGAGCTTCTAAACTAGGTACACATGTATCTATAAAGGAAATATTGATGATTACTTAAGGACAATAAAAGACTTAAGCAGACCAAAGCATATAACCCTAGAAATCCATTTTAGGGATAAGGTGTTGTCAAAAGTGTCACCAATGGAGGGATATGTTTTGGAAAGAAATGAAAGCTTAGACCCAGATATATGGACCATTAGAGATAACAACTAAAGTTGAGTCAGTATCTTATAAACTAAATGTATCTAAAGAAGTAAGGAAAATACATGATATATTTCATGTGTCGAACATAAGGAAATACGAGTAGTTGAAGCACAATAAATACCACTTGAAGATGTGAAAGTAAACCAAAAACTAAAAATTTTAGAAGATCAATTACAAATCAAGGATAGATAAATAAAAAATCTACACCAAAAAGGAATCTCCTTAGTCAAAGTAACAATGGAATGCATGTCATAGCCTAGCATACACTTAGGAATTGGAAGAGGATATGAAAAACAAATATCCTCAACTCTATATAGAGGAAATTTCAAGGACGAATCTTTATTAAGAAGGAGGGAATCTAAAACCCGTAAAAATATGAGTCTCGAAAGAATCAAAAGTGATTATGTGAAATGGATGCTGGTAGACCGGCACCAAGGACCATATCAGTTTGCTATAAAATCATATTTGAAAAGTTGAGAAAGGATTTGTAGCAGACTTTTACCAATCTCCATGATGGTCCACGATGGAGCTAACTAAGCAACCCCTATGGTATTAACACGTTTTAAATGATGAGTCGTTAAGTTTGGCAAGCGTCTGATGACTCAACCTCATAACAAACCACTATCCGTCACATAGCATTCTGTTAGAGGCTAGTATGGATAAGGCCAACTAAAACTATACAGTGGCTACTAACTCGTAGACGTAGCTACTTAAGATTGGTATGACCATTACCCTGTCCTATAGCGGGTTGTTATGGGTTCCAAATTTAGCCTATAAATAGAAGTTTGATTCTACCTCATATTTCTCATTATAAGATGAAACTTTCACTTGAAACTTGATATTTTAAGCCCATTGTGAACTTCAAGCGATCCTGTAGTCTCTAGCAACTTTAGTATGCATTAGGTTTTATACGGTTGTTAATTTGGTCTTAGGAGTCATAACTAATGTATGTAGTGGGTAACATAGTCCTAGGTTATACATAACCTTGTCAACTATTCCTAAACTACGACTGTCACACAAAGCTAACCTTAGTAATCATTATCCACTTCCTAATATTATTTCTAGTTAGAAATCTAAACATATCATGATATATAATTGATATGAACTAAGTTCCAAAAATATACTAACCAGGACCAATACAAATAACTCTGGTTAGTTATCATGATTGTCTTAGAATGAAGAATATACGTGTCTTGTCAAACGAGTAACAAAACAAGAATGGTTATTGATGAGTGAATGTCAGGATCCTTATGTACTTAACATGGTGTGTTGAGAAGTAGAGAAACCACAAGGTTAATGCTTGGGGCTCATCGGTAAACATATCCACATATCCATGCAATGACCAATTGGAGGTGGTGACTATTTGTGATTGTAGGAAGGCATTTGGCCTGTAGACAAATATGCCATATATAAAATGCATGATAAACTATCTATTTATAAACTATGCCTTATAAGCACACTAGCATTAGCTAAAGTCACATTTGAGTATACTCATATAGATAGTGATGTCTATGTTAAGAGCTATTTAAAGAAGCTTTAGGAATTATGGACATGTTTTTTTGTAATTAAGTTTGTAAATCATTATTTTAAAATGAAATAAAATTACTAGTTCTTGCTTTTATTATTATAAATTGTGCATTTCACCCTATCCAACAGGTGGATTGCTACAAGTTCTGACATCTTTAATGAAACATTATGTTGTTTCATTGTGTATAGATAGAAAATTTTGGTTAGATTTTAGGTAGCCAGTATTTATATATGATTCATACTTATTCTAGAAACATTTTGAGAATTACCTAATTGTATTTTCATTAGTAGTAAAGATATAATTCAATCTGAAAGTATTTATTCAAATTTTCAAAGATATCTAGGTTAATTAAATTTTGAACATATTTCTTTAGATATCTTTCCAAAATTTTCAATCATCCATCATAAAGATTTGAATAAGTTGGTTCAAACTAAAAGATACAATAGATGGTTATGACAATAAACATGAATTAATGTTGGAAAGAAATATAATGAAAATGTCTTGATTACATTTTTTTATCTTATAGGTTGGACTTTAAATCATTGACAATGTGAGCTTAAATGAACCACAACCTCTATGTTAAATGTATATATGCATCTCCTTTTCTTTTTAGCCCTTTTTGTTTTAAATTTACACTCATGTTTCCATTTTTCTATCTCTGGATTATTCTCTCTAATAGGTGTGCACATACCAACACCTTAGGTCATCTTTATAATTACGATCTTCACATGTGACACCCACATTAACCAACTAACCTTCTCAAAAGATTGGACTTTCTTTCTCCTCCATCTCTTAGCATCCCTGCCCAATGGTGCCTTTCTAGACAAATTTCACACACTCTCTCTCCTCATCATGTTAGATCTGCTCGTCTTCCTTGTTCTTTCTCATTTTAAAATTGGCCATTGATATCTTGTAGTATTCATAGGCCTGAGTAATGATGATTGATAAAAATACCACCAAGATAAGATCTAAAGATCCACAACAATATAAAAATGGTTGTTTAAAAAGTTAACAAGATTGATAATGTAAAAAATAATTATTGTGAATAATTATCTACTCAATTAGAAATAGTAAACAACTAATTTATATTTTTAATTTAGAATTCAATATATATATATATGTGTGTGTGTGTGTGTGTGTCTTTGTGTGTGTATGTGTGTGCGTGTGCGCACGTGAGTTAGTATGTGTGCATGTGTGTTTAGGGAAGAGTTATCTTGAAAACTTGGAAATGTTTTTTACACATGTTTACATATGTGTAAACATGAATAAAATAGCTCTCTTTATTTACACACGTTTACATATTGTATGATTGATTGGTTTATGTTGTGGTGTGGTGTGATGTGTGTGGCATGGGTACCCTCACCATATGAAGAGGATGACACTAGGGATCGTTATTACTTAAAGAAACTGCCATGAGATGCCTTGATGTGCTAGTTTTTATCATATGTGACTTTCCCAAAATAGGCTCCGCATATATGTATGTATATATGTGTGTGTGTATGTATTATGTATGTATGTATGTATGTAAAGCTTCAAAAAGACTTGATGTTTTGGCTTCGGAAGATTTGATACTTATATAATTCACTAAGTTATATCGAATCTTTTAAAGTAACTTCCAAAGTACTTCACATATATATATATATATATATATATATATAATATATATATATAATATATATATATATATATATTGCAGGATCGTTGAAGGGTGTAGAGTTACAACACAACAACACAAAGAGGAGATAACTAAACTTAACCAAAACAGTAAACTGGATTAACCAAGGAAAGACACTAAGAACACAAGTAATGTAAGAGACAGAACACAAAGAATACAAGTATATGGTTTTCAAGAATGCAGTATATTGCTTTCTCTATACTTTATTACAAATGTTACAAAGCATGATTCAAAGATACAAGAACATGAGATACTTATACTACATCCTACAGCCGACTATACTTTGAAAGCCAGCTGGATACAATTGACTAGACACAAAATAAAATCAATTGAATTTGACTAGTGACTATGACATGCCATAGTTCACATCCTTATCTATTACAAAAAAGATAAAGTACATGAAGTAGAAAGTTACAGACTCAAGACCTCAATGTATAGTTACCAAAAACATGAACCTTTTCACCAACTTATGTAAGTTGGTGACCTTATAGAGGTGCAGCGGAAAGGTGTCCAGCTTTATGGAAAAGTACATCAGATAAAGCATGTGTTAAAAGTCTTCGGAAGAAATCTGTCTTCATAAGTTGAAGCTTCGGAAGACTTTGTCTCTGAGGCTTCGGAAGACTTCATATTTGGCTTCGGAAGATATAGGTCTTGGCTTCGGAAGATTTCACACTTTGAATATTTCTGTTGCATGTGTGAAACTTCCTAAGCATTCTTCTTCATAGTATTTGTGCAGCATGCAGGATAGACATTGGATGTTTAGGTTGCATCAGCCTCTTCATTAATCTCTACAAACTCCCCCTAGGCTGATGCTACCAAAACACTTAGTAGACTTCAGATGTCAAAAGTCCTCATTAGGATGATCACCCATCCTTTCTTCATAAGGTGATCAGGATCCTTCAGACTATCAAAGTGTCTTCTCATATCAAAGAGGTCATGCAGATGCAACTGAAACATATCTTGCCATGTGTAAAGTCTTTAGTGCCATGATCTCTAATGACATGCCATCTTTCTAGATTTGTGGTGTATGTCCAAGACAAGATGGGTCTTCCTAATGCTAGAGGAGCTGTTTGAATTGGAGTTGATGTAGCATCCTCTGGCTGCACAACCTCAAGATGTTCTGACTCATTCTGGGGTTTAGAAGAGGGTGTCGTCTTCTTCTTCTTTGGCTTTGGTTTAGAAGCCATCCTCTTCTTTCTCTTCTCAACACGTTTTAACTGAGAAGACTGGCTTGCAGTACCAGATTGATCTTCACTATCTTTCTCAATTGGGACTTCCTCTCTCTCCGGCTCAGAAGGAGAGGGAGGTTGACCCTGCTGTGGACCAGAAGATGAAGCTTGCTGAGTTTCAGCAGGAGGTCCAGGTTGTGTTGTCTCTGGTTGTTCAACCTTAACCTCCACTTCAGGTGGGGCTTGACTTGGAGTGGAGTGTAAGTTAATGAGCTCTCCACTTTTGATCTTCTGCTTGATCACCCTGATATGCTCATCCATAGTGGATAAGACATGGGGCCAAGTCTCCTTCCGAGAATCCATATAGCTTCAAGAAGCTCATCATCCTCTGCCTATCAGCAGACTTCTTCATGCTCTTTTGGATGATGCTCTTGATTTTGCAGTTTCTTCCCTTAGCTTCTTCTTAGTTGTCTTTCTGTCCTTGATTATCTCAAGTTCAAGCTATTTTAAGTACTCAACTCAACATAGTCATAGGACAAGGGAAGGAGTGCATCTGCCTGATAGAAGCCTGTGGCACTCAAGTAGTTGATCATCTTGATCCTCTCTTCTTCTTTGTCTACCGAGGTTCTTGTTAAACCACACATCTTCTTGTGTGGGACTTTCTGAACTGGGGAGAGGGTAGGCATATCCTTGTACAGTCTTTTTCTTCTTCTCTCTTCTTTGACTTGTACTAGAAGCTCTACATCTTCTGCCTCCTTCTTCTCCTCTGACCTTTCCAGATCAACCAGTTCATTCAACTCTTCTAAGGGAGAGAGATGACAATGTCTATATCATAGTTCCTTGTCTGCAGGTAATTTATCCTGACTGCCTTTAACTCATCATTTGAGTATTTGGTCTGGGGGCAGCCCTATAGCAGACTCCATGAGTCTTGAAGACTCAGCAGAGGAACTTTCTCCCCTCAGCCTCCTTTTCCTCTCTCTCTCTCTCTCTCTCTCTCCTCCTCACTCCTTAGATGTCATATTTCTTTTCCCTTTGTCACTCACAGACCTTTGTGACTCAGGGTGGAGAGATCTTTGGCCTTCATTGCTTGTGCAGCATCTAAGCTCTGGCCAGAAAGAGGTTGAGAAGCACCTTCACCAGCAGGTGTCTCAGTAGAAGTGTGGATCTCTGCAGCAGTTGGTGATGATGAGACAGGGGTCTCAGGTTCTCCACTGGGCCTTCAGTCAAGGTTTCCCCTATGAAACTAATCTTAGGGTCTGCCTCAACATCTAGTTGACCGATGGCATTGCCTGATTGCCTAAGTCTCCTTCTTAAGCTGAACTCTGCAGTGATCCTGTCTTGGATTCTTTGAGCCAGTCTGTCACTTGTCTTGATTTGTTTGGGTTGACAAGTGGTATGTTGACTATTCCAACCTTCATAGTAGTTCAAAGTCTGAAAATTGAAGACTTCTTGCTGTCCTTGAACTCTTATGATGATTAGGGCTTTTCTGATGTTGTCATACCTCCACCCAATGATGTGATTGGAAGATGGTGAAGATGACATAACCCTTGGTATCCCATCCTCAAACAGACTTTGTATGAAAGAGTCTATGTAGTCCATATCAATGTGAACTTAAGGAGGTTGCTGAGAATGCACAATTGCAAGTGAGGATGGTGAGTCCTCAATGTCCACTCTCACTGAAGAACTCCCAGGTTTTGTGGCTGTAATAACTTTCTCCCCTTTTTTGGTAGCATCACCCACTTGCATAGGTGAGCTGGAAGATAGGTCAATCACATCCACAGGTTCTTGTGTTCCTGGTTGAGCTCTTCTTAAGGGTCTCCCAGCTAGTTTTTTCTTAAGATATGAAATCTTAACTTGCTGATCATTGATCCTGTTGTATAAGGTAGTCACCTGAGATTCAAGGTGACTGACCTTTGAGACTAAATAGGTGCATGTTTTAGTCAATTTGTGCACCTTTAGGCTCAGATTCCCCTCATCTTCATCAGAAGACTCATTGGGGTATGAGATGATTGGACCAAAGTCCTCTCTCTCACCACCAGCTTCAGGTTCTTGGCTGCTGGTTTTCCTCTGCTCACTGGCAATCTCAGTTGAGATGTCAATGGGCTGAGTTGCCATGGTTGAGGTCTTAATGATGTAATCACTTTCAGAAGTGAGAGCCTCTTCCATATGGACATCTTGAACAGGTTCAGAAGTGTCCACCTTAGTTGTAGGTGACTGATGTGGGATAGATGTAGGAGACTCAGGAGCATTCATCTCTCTTTGAGTAGGGGTAAAGAAGAGAGACTCATTATACTCACTGAAACCTAGATCTTCATCAGTATAGAAGTCAAGGTGGGGAATTGGTTGGTTGAGATCTATAGGCTGGGGATGGTAACTGTCCCCTGAAGGTTGATCACTTGAGTGTTAAGACTCAGAGTGATGGCTAAGGCAGTTAGGCTAATGAGCTCATCAGCCTGAGCATGAGGACCTTAGCACTGATTCTTGGAGAGATGGGAGTGGTCGGCTCCTCAGGAGAAGTGGGAGCTCCAATGTTCACTTCTTCCTGTATGGGTGAGTATATAGGGGTCTCCACAGACTGAATAGCTTGAGTAGGGGTTCGTTTGGATTTTCTTTGGTAAGTGATGGTGATTTGAGGCTGTGTGGATGGATGGAGAGGGCAGGTGTGGGCTCAACACTAGCTTGTGCTGCTAGGTTGTCACCTTGAGCAATGAGCTCTAACATTTTTGGGACAAGGGCTGTTTCTACCCCAGAGAAGCCAATAGTGGGCTCTCTCATTATTTTAAAGATGTCGGGCTTCATCTGTCCCAATTAAGAATGTTACCTGTTTCCCTCAATTGTGAGCCCAGTTCACAGTTAAGAATTTACTGGACATATCTAGGAAACATGTAATACTCTAAGGAGTCTAAATTAGCAAGTAAATTGGTATAAACAAACTGAGAATACCTGAATTTGACCCCCTGAACCATTCCATGGATTATGAAGAGAGATCCTCAGGAATCTGGTCCCATCCACTATGCTTGTTTGATAAGCTGTGGATGACCACATGGAGCAGGAATCTCCACAGGGATGAGACCTTCACTTTCCTAAAGGTCTTACAGAGAAACCTTCCTCATATCCCATCTGCTTAAAGGAATGATTGACAGCTTCCTTTGGGAAGAACACCTCACCTTCTTCATCATCCAGCTAAAGATGCTATTGATGATGGCCAGAGTGATGAAGATTGTTCTCCCTTGCACTGTGGCAGACAGTGCCTTCTCCCCGTCCATAATGACCTCTTGGCAGGTCTTCCAGAATTCAAGCAGCTGATCCTCATAGAGAGGAGGATCAATGGTTAGGGAGGTGAAGTAGTTTGATAAAGCTAAGAAACGACAAACCTCTGAGAAATGAGGATCTTTCTCAGAGCTTAACAGAGCAACCTGATTGTGTTGCCTGTGTAGCTGCATGGTAAAGTTGGGATCATTTCTGTAAGCAAGGTTGGCCATTTTGAGGTAGCTTAAAGATGAATAAAGAGGGAAGAAAGAAATTTCAAAGAGAAATTTGGGTTTTTAGGTTTGGAGGAAGAATAGATGATAAAAAGAGGGGGAAACCATTGGGTTTATATGTGAGAGGGATTTTAGATAAAGTTTAATGAAAGAGGATAAACTTTGAAATCCAGATGTCGGTCCCGCCTCTGAAAAAGTAGTTTACTTTTGCTCAAAAAGTATTTTCTTGAAGTCAAAAAGCTTCCGAAGGTTTATTATCTTTGGAAGTTTTAATTAAAAACTTCCGAAGCTAAAATAACTTCGGAAGAATTTCTTGAGAGTTTTGAGAATTTTGCTTCGGAAGAGAAATTAAAACTTGAGTGCTTTGTATATAAAACAACAAAGCTTCCGAGAGTTAATTTTGCTTCGGAAGTAAATGGTCCTTGAAAATAAGTAATTGTCTGAGACAAGTATTTAAGCTTCGGAAGAGAGATCTGATAATTCTTCCGAAGGTAAAATTTTCAGACAGTTATTTATTTTGAAGGCATGATTTGCTTCCGAAGTTAAAGGCATAACTTCCAAAGTATCAGAAAATTTCAAAAATCTAAGGAAAGTCTTCAAAAAGAAATTTTCATCCAAAGAAAACATGAGCTTATGAAAGTGATGAACTAGACAACTTAGGACACACATATTTTAAGAAATAATAAGAATTAGTTTTAAGATAAACCTACTCAAAGTTAATCATCCCGATAGCTTATTTAAGATATTTAAATCTCTGTTCATCAAAAGCCTTTGTAAACAGATCAACGTATTGTTCATCTGTGTGAACTTTGACTAGTTTAATTAATCCTTTTCATAATTATCTCTTATTAAATGATACCTGATATTGATGTGCTTTGCCTTGAGTGTTGCACAGGGTTCTCTGTGATTGAGATAGCACTATTGTTGTCTATGTGAATGGGAGTCTCCTTGAAGTTTAACCCATAGTCCAGCATCTGATTTTGAATCCAAAGCAGTTGAGCACAGCAGCTTGCAGCAGCAATGTATTCAGCTTCAGCAGTTGATGCAGAGACACATGATTGTTTCTTGCATTGCTATGAGACAACCCTTCCACCAAGGAACTGACATCCCCCAGATGTAGACTTTGCAGTCATGTTGCAACCACCATAATCACTATCTGTATAAGCATACAGATGGAAGTCAGGATTCTTAGGGTACCATAAACCAAGTGTTGATGCACCTTTGAGGTATCTTAGAATCCTCTTGACAGTGATGAGGTGAGACATCTCAGGGTTAGCTTGATATCTTGCACAGATGCATGTAGCAAACATGATATCAGGCCTGCTAGCAGTAAGATACATAAGAGACCCAATCATAGCCCTGTATAAGTGCTCATCTACACACTCCCCCTCAAGATCAGGTCCAGGGAGTGGTTTCTAGCTATGGGTGTCTTAGCAATCTTACAATCAGTCATGCTGAATCTCTTGAGTATGTCTTGAACATACTTTGATTGACTTATGAAGATGCCATCTTTAACTTGCTTCACTTGAATTCCCAAAAAAAATTAAGTTCCCCCATGGCACTCATTTCAAATTTGTCTTTCATCAGCTTCTTAAAGTCTTTGCAGAGCTTTGGATTAGTTGAACCAAAGATGATGTCATCCACATACACTTGAACTAGCAGTATGTTATTTCCCTGTCCTTTGATGAAGAGAGTTCCATCTATAGTACCTCTCCTGTATCCATGTTTGCAAAGATACTCAGATAGTGTCTCATACCATTTCTGGTGCTTGATGCAGCCCATAGAGAGCTTTGTCAAGCTTGCAGACATAATCAGGATGATCAGGTCTACAAAACCAGGTGGCTGTTTGACATATACCTCTTCATCAATCACTCCATACAAAAAGGCACACTTCACATCAAGCTGAAAGACCTTGAAGTTCTTGGATGCAGCAAATGCCAGGAATATCCTAACAGCTTCTAATCTTGCTACTGGAGCAAAGACATCAGTGTAGTCAACCCTTCTTCTTGTGTGTATCCTTGAACAACCAGTCTAGCTTTGTTCTTGATGATGATGCCTCTATCATCTTTCTTGTTCCTAAACACCCATTTGGTTCCAATGGTATTCTTCCCACAGGAAGAGGACAAAGGTTCCAAACTTTCTGCCTTTTGAATTGAAGCAGCTCTTGTTGCATAGCTTCAACCAACTTCCATCCTTTAGAGCTCATCAACTTTCTTTGGCTCTATCTGGGATAAGAAACAAGAGTGAAGACAAACATTTGCTTCATTTTGTTCTCTTGTTCTTACCCCTGAGACAACATCAATGATGTTTGTGTGGGTGAGACTTATGGATCCTAAGCTGAGGGATCACAACAAGTTGCTGAGAAAGATCTAAATTAGAGAAATTTAGATCTGGCATAGATGTTTCTCCCACCACATCAGCACACTTTTCAAGAGAGACTTGATCCAAGCAATGTGTGACATCATTGATGTTCTCATCTATGGTGTGGTTAGTGGCATCAAGAAATTCTTGGTCACTGTCACCACCACCATTGTTGTCTTCTACAATTGAGGTGTTCTTATCAGGTTGTTGAGCCTTGAGCTGGAATTTGAAGGCACCCCAGATGTATCAGCGAGTTTGTCATTGTAGTGCTAACAAAACTCATTTGCAGAAGTAGTTCCAACTGGAGCTGAAGATGTATGACTTGAAGGTCTTCTTAGCTCAAATCTTGGATCAGGATCACCTGTATTTAAATTTTCTGCAGATCCTAAACATTCTCACAAGATTTGTTAAAACAGTTGGTAACTAAATCAAGATCAAATAACCAATCCGGACCAAACCAAGTCACATTGGCTGACTCCTCAACAACTCTAGTTCTGAGATTGTATACTCTATAAGCCTTAGCTTGAGAAGAGTATCCAATAAAGTGTCCATCATCTGATTTCTCAGCAAACTTGGCAGTTTGATCTTTGGTATTCAAGATGGTGCAAGGACAACCAAATGACTTGAGAAAACCAATGAAAGGTTTCCTCTTATGCCAAAGTTCATAAGGAGTCTTGCCATGAGTCTTAACTACTAAAACTCTATTCTGCATATAGCAGGCAGTGTTGACTGCCTCTGCCCAGAAGGTGATGGGCAGCTTAGAGTCAGACAGCATGGTTCTTGCAGCTTCAATCAGTGTCCTGTTTCTCCTCTCAGCAACACCATTTTGCTGAGGAGTCCTGGGAGCACTGTATTGTCTTGTAATACCTTTTTCATCACAGAATGTATCAAGGATTTGGTTCTTAAATTCAGTTCCTTGATCACATCTTATGATCTTGACCTTATGATCAAATTGATTCTCAATCATTAAGATGAAATTCTTCAGAATCTCAGGAGTCTCATCCTTAGTTCTAAGGAAGAAAACCCAGAGGAATATTGTAAAGTCATCAGTGATCACTAAGCAGTAAGAGGTCCTTCCCAAACTCATTACACTGGTGGGGCCAAAGAGATCCATATGTAACAAGTGTATGGGTGTAGTGATGGAGTTCCTTTCCTTAGGCTTGTGAGATACCTTATGTTGCTTCCCTTTCAGGCATGCAACATAATGGTCATCACTTGTAAACTCTTTCTTTGGTATTCCAGTTACCAAATCATTTTTAATTAATTTGTTCATGTTCTTAAAGTTTACATGGCATATTCTTTTATGCCATAGGAAAGACTCATCACTATTAGCTTTAGACAGAAAGCATAAAACTTCTCCAGAGGGAGATGTTTCTTGCAAATCCATCTTGTACATGTTCCCTTTCCTGGGGGCTCTAAGCAGGATATGCTCATGAGGAATGACCACACCAGGCTTGAGAACAATGCATTCATGCTCAGTAAAGAGCATGTTATGACTCTGATCACAAAATTGAGATACACTCAGAAGATTGTACCCTAGCTCTTTGACAAAGTTTACCTTATCAATGCTGAGCTTACCATTTGTGACCTTGCCCCTTCCAGAAATGTAACCACCTTCATCTCCTCCAAAAGCAACTGGTCCTCCATCAATTCTTTCAAAGTTCTGGAGTAGTGACCTATTGCCTGTCATGTGCCTGGAATAGCCACTATCAATGATCCAGACATTTTTGTTTGTCTTCAGCTGTTCCTGCATAAAGAAAATGATTAGTCACATTTGGAAACCCAAGCCTTGCTTGTCTTGGGCTTATTAACAGAAGGTAATTCAACAGTAATAGATCCTATGATTGTACTAAGAGGATCTTGAGCTGTTGTTGATGGAGAATTCTCAGTCATTTGGTCTTTCTTAGACTTCCACACCACCTTTGGAGTCTTGGACTTGGCCTTCAAAACTTCGGAAGCTTTTGGAACTTCGGAAGTTTTGATGATTCAACCTTCGGAAGATTCTGCAGACACTGCAACAGACTTCAGTGCTTCAGAAGAACCCCTTTCTTCTGAGACCAATTTCTCTTCCGAGGGTAATTTTTCACTTCCCTTCTTCTTAGACTTGGAGCTTCCAAAGGAAACAGGTTTTCCTTCCGAAGCTTGAATCTTCTTAGAACTCTTTGAAGTCTTTGTACTGGTCTAATGAACAGTACCTTTAGGATTATATGGACAATCCTTAGCAATGTGAGAGGTACTTTCACACATGACACACATCATTTTCTTTTTCAAAAGAGTCTTCTGCTGGGAACAAGACTTCCTTTGGTCACATACCTTCTCCACCTTTATCTTTGCAGATGCTGAAACAGTTCTTTTGGGCTGGGAACTATTCTTGGAGTTTGATGGTCCAGGCTGTGCAGTAGTGGTACACAGCAGACCAGTCTTCTTCTTGTTACTGAGATGAGTTGAACAAGAACCAGAACTCTTAGCAGAAGAGTTTTGGTTGATGTCTTCAGTCCCTACCACTTTAAACCCTGCAGAGATGAAAACTTGTTTTTGCTTAGAGTCAAAAGTAGTCTTGATCTCCTGAGCCTTCCTTTTCTTTTGCTCTTTTTGATCAAGTTCTTTCTCATGGACTTGGTCATAACAGTCTTCTTCTTCTCCTCAGAAGGATAGTGGCCCTTCTTAGAATCCTCCTCTTCACTCTTCTCAGAGGAATTCTTCACTATCTCTTCTTCATCCTCTTCACTCATAGGATCTATGAGAGGAAGCTCATCTTCACAAGTTCCACACCTAGGAGATCTTACAGACAAGATTGTGTATGGAAGAGCTATCTCATTTGATCCCAGTCCCTGCCTGTTTTGATAGCACACTTTGTTGTATAGGGATGAGGATATCATGTTCTTGAAGGTCTCTTCTTCAAGAACACTCTTTTCTGCCCTAGCTTTGCTGATCATAAGCTCAGCCTGGCACTCAGTTAACTTGGTTATGAGATCTTTGATTTAAGTCCTAAAATCTGTGTGTCATGTCTTAGAACTGAAATGGTTTTCTCAAGGTCCTTTATCTTTAGTTTATAATCATTTTCAGACTTTCTAAAATCAAATTTTAAAATATTTAAGGACTCAAGGTCAGATCTCATCTCCAGGTTATAGGACCTGTATCTATTAGCTTTAGCAATGCATTCAGGAGTACAAAGATGTTCTAATACCTTGGCTTCATCATGATCTGCCAACAATGCTTGGTTAGGAGAAGCATCTTCCACCTGAAAGCTCCAGTCAAAGCCTCATTCTTCAATAGCAACAGCAGCCTGCTGCTTTGACTTCTCATTCTGGAGAGCTTTGTCAGTGTAGTTTGGTCTAGACTGTGTTTGGCCACCATTTGTTTTAGGTGCCTTACACTCTCTGGCAAAATGGCCCATCAAGTTACAATTATAACACTTGACTTTTCCTTTGTCCAGGCCAAACTTTCCACTGGTTGCATTGCTTGGAAACTTCCTTCCAGTCCTCTTGTAGAACTTCTTGGCTCTGTGAGTGAGAAGAGCCATCTGCTAGACTATTTCCATGTATTCCAGATCATCTGGATGAATACAGTCCAGGTCTTCAAGAGTGAAAAGAGAGTTGCCACAGCTTTCATCAGAAGACACAAAAGCTTGAGAAGAACTTGTCTCTTGGAATGGGCTTCCTTGAGTGTAGTTCTCTCTTGGTATCTCTGGGAAGGTGATGAAAGGACCCTTTGGTGAGTTGTCAGGGTAGCATATGAGATGATGTTTGGGTTCTATGCTCTCCCTTTCAACCACATGTAGGGCTAAACCCATTTGATTATTAGAGTTGCCAGATGAACCTTGCATGTTCATCTCCATCTGGTAGCCACTGAGAATCCCATATAACTCTGTCAGAGTGAGAGTTTTGAGATTCTCAGTTCTCTTGATCATCACATAGTAGTGTGTCCATTGCCTAGGAAGTGAGGACATAAACTTCCTTACAATGTCTCTGTTCTCAAGAGAGACTCCTCCATCCACTAGGATATCCACAATCTCAACATACCTGAAGCACTGCTAAGTCATGGTTTCACCTATTTTGAAGGTGCAGTTTTCAAACTACTGCTACAGGAGATCCTTCTTGTTCTCCTTGGCTTCAGATGAGCCCTCATACATCAGTTTTAGTGCATTCCATAGCTGCTTGGCTGTTTTGCACTTCTTGAAACCTCTGTACATAGAGTTTGGAAGGGTAGTTTGAAGGGTTGTCATGGCTTTTCTGTCAATCTCTACTCTCTTCCTATCTTCATCAGAGTAGTTAGCCACATCTTTGGGGATCATACCAACACCAGTAGCAGAAGGGGTGCTAGGTATGAAAGGTCCATTCTCAATAGACTCCCACATTCTTGAATCAAGAGACCTGATGAAACCTTCCATTCTTAAACATCAGGTGTCAAACTCATTAAGAGTGATCAGTGGGGACTTGTTCATGGTTCCGGTTTCCATATTAGTCTTGGAAATGGCTGCCATTTGAAAAGTTTAGTATTTGTGTGTGTGAGGGATCTTAAGATTGTGAGATCTTATATCAAGAGCCTGAAATGCTCTAATACCAAATGCAGGATCGTTGAAGGGTGTAGAGTTACAACACAACAACACAAAGAGGAGATTAACTAAACTTAACCAAAACAGTAAACTGGATTAACAAGGAAAGACACTAAGAACACAATAATGTAAGAGATAGAAAACAAAGAACACAAGTATATGGTTTTCAAGAATGCAGTATATTGCTTTCTCTATGCTTTATTACAAGTGTTACAAAGCATGATTCAAAGATACAAGAACATGATATACCTATACTACATCCTACAGCCGGCTATACTTTTGATAGGATCTCAGCATCTAGTTTGATCGATTCGAATGATTTCAGCAGCGGAATAGAGTACCAACTAGCACAATTCGAGCAAGAATACCAAAGATATTGCAATGAACAGAATTAGTTATAGAGAGAGAAAGTTTCTGCAAAAAGAATATTTCATTCAATCACACGCTTTCGTGGTGGCAAAGAAATGTCACACATACGATCAGGTCAATCATCCCTTATATAGGAATGTCGTGGTGGACATTCCTTATATAGGAGATGTGACGTCTGCTGATGTCACTTGATAGTGACATCTAACAGATTTATTAAACAACTGAAACACAACTACTGAAGATGTCAAAACAGCTGACATCTTCTTACAAAAATACTAAGTGTTATCAGTTACTACAACTACTGAAAAGAAACTACTGAAACTACAACGACTGAAGAACAAGTTCTTCAGCCGTTTTACAAAACTACTGAAAGTAAAAACATAAAACTACTGATATCACAACTACTGAAGAAGTACTCTTCAGCTGTTGTGACAAACTACTGAAACTTCAGCACTTGGTCTTCAGACTTGAACTTCAGACGTTTCATCAGCTGATGACTTTAGTAGATGTCATCAGCTGATGCCTTCAGTCTTTGTCTTCAGACTTTGTACATCAGTTGTTGATCTTCAGCACTTGTGGACTCTTCAGCTGTTGTACTTCAGTACTTTGGTCTTCAGCTTCAGCACTTGTATTCTTCAGCTGTTGACCTTCAGTACTTGGTCTTCAGCTTCAGCACTTGTGTTCTTCAGCTGTTTGACTTCAGCACTTTAGTCTTCAGCTGTTTAAGTCTTCAGTACTTGATCTTCAGCTGTTGAAGTCTTCAGCACTTGTCGAACTGCTGATGAAGCCTTCAGCAGTGTTGTGATATCATGTGGGACTTAGAGGTTTTCTGATCTTGGCTCGTTGTTCTTTTGGTCCAACAAACTCCTCCTGAACCAATGCAGCCAAAACCTCTAATGATTTATTTTCCCACTTATTGTTGGCAGAATGGTTGGTCTTTTTCCTTCTTGATCAGTTGAGAAGATGACCCATATAAGCACTGGCCTGGGAATGAGTCTCTGATGATTTAGTTGGCAATGTATGGATGAGAACTCTGTATTGGGGACTTGGACACTGAGCTGTTCCCCCATCCATGAGACTCACTTCCCAACTATGAGCCTGTAGGATTCCTGGTGTAGGCCTCCAAAATACAATTTGTTCCTCCATGGTGAGCTCCTCTGCCTCACCATCAAAGAATCCTTCTGGCCTATAGTACTCAGATAGGAATTTGACCTGTTTTCCATTTTTGAGTACCACTGTTGTAATCTGTCTGTAAGCAAATTCATCAGGATGATGACCTTCTAACAGCAGTGGTAACTCATCCTTTCTGATCTCATTCAGACCTTATACACCAACCCCTTTTTGATCATTCTGTTCTCTAGCATCTTTTGTGGAGGCATGTTTGAGGTGTAGGCCTTTTTGAAATCTTCCAGGATTTCCCAGGGTGAGACTAAAAGGGCTAAGGAGATCACTTCCTCTACAATCTTTTTCACTTGCCCATTGTATCTCTAAGGGATATTTTTCTTTTGTATTCTGTGAGCCACCCTGGGATCAGGACAAATTCTTACTCTTTCTTTCACATACTGAAAAGTATGTCTAAGAGTATAAATCCTCTGAGCTTGTTTTTTCATATTAATGATGGATGAAGTGGCTGCATATGCTTTATCTACTCTCCTCAATAACTCTTCATCATGCAATCCGTGTGTTCTTCTTCTTCTAATTTCACTTTGATTGCATCTCTTTGTTGCTCAGGAGTTATTGCAAGAGAGAGATCTTTGGCCTTAGGCAACTGCAGAACAGCTGAGATCGGCAGCCTATCTTCTTCATCATCATTTTCTTCTTCTCCACAAGCCTCAACCCCTTCTCTTCTTCTGCTTAGGTGCATCATCGGCTGTTGGTTTTGAGGGTAAGGGAGTTGGTTTTGTGGGTTGTGTTGTGGTTGTTTTGGAGAGGGAATGTTGACAGGCTGAGTTAGCATTTTGGAGGTGAGTGTGGCTTTTGAGTGTTTGGCTAGCTTAGTCCTGCTCCCTGCTCCTGCTTCATTCAAAGCTTCGACTACTAAACCCTTAGTGTATGCTTCACACGAACAGATCTTGGAGGTTATGGCCAAGATGCTGTCCCTGGTCCATGATTTTACTTCGATCAATGATCTCCCAAGGTATTTGCTGATAAATCTGATCATGATCTCAAGTCTCTCTCTATCCATAGTGTTGTAGCTGGCCTATCTTTGTTAGATCTCTTCGATCTCTAATCTTCTTATTTCAGAATCCAGCTCTTCAGTGTCGAAACCTTGCCTAAACAGCTGATCAATGATATTGTCCATGATCTGTTGTGTTCAGCATCAGCCTCTTTAACCATTTCGTTCAAGTTCTTCTCTTTCTCAGCACTCTTCTTTTTCTTGTATGTGACATGAAAATCTTTTTGACTTTCATGTACTTTTTCAATTTCAGCTCCCTTCTCAATCACATTCTCCTTCTCTTTTTCGGCCTCATACACACAATCCTTCTCCTTCTCTTTTTCCACCTCTTTATCCTTCTCTTTCTCTCTCTCCTTCTCCATCCTCTTTCTTTTAGCTTTCACTGCTGAACTCTCCCCCTTTTGGGTGCATTGGTTACAAGGGATTGAGTAGCAGAAAGTTGTTGGCTCAGTTTCCTCCACCAGAGGTTGCAAGACAGTAGAAAGTCTCTCATCAACAGTTTTAATAACAAATTCGGTTAGCTGCGGTGATGAGAGATAGGGGATTTTGAGGGATAGCATCCATATGCTCAGGGGGGTTTTGGTCCTGAGAAATGGTGCCAGAAACAGAGTCAGGTGGCTGAGAATTTTGTAGTGGCTGTGTGTTTAAGGGACCTTCAGAGGAAGGTGCCATCTGTTGGGTTAATGTGGTGGCAGATGGTCTTTCTCCTTGAGAGAGTTGGTCAAGTAGTTTTTGCAGCCTACTGACTTCCTCCTCTAGGATTGTGTTCTGGGCAAGAACATCATAAAAGAAGCCCAGGTCATCATCAGCAGATGCGAATCACCTGACCTCCTGCTTGTAGCAGGATGTACATGCAGTGGGTGTAGACCAGATGTAGCATGTGCTCCTTTGTCTTGGAACTGGGGACTTCCAGCCTCAGGACTTTGTCCTTCATCAGCTGTTGCCTCTGGTGAGGTCTTAGGAATGTTACCAGCCTCAGTCTGATCATATGCTGATTCAAAAGAGGTGGCAGCCTCACCAGATGTTCTGGTCTCCATATCCACACCAGGAGATAGAACATTTAAACCCTGGTGCTGTGGGTTGTCAGAAGCATGTGTATCCTCTTCCTTAATTGCTGTTGTTCTCCCCTTTGTTGTGGTTGTAGGGGAGGAGGAGAGGCATGCAGCTGAGTCAGCACATTGGCAATTATAATGGTTGGGCTTTGAGGAGCATTTGCATGGGGAGAGGGGATAGAAGCTGATTGCATCCGGGGAGAGGGATGCTCTTCAATGATAACCTCCTCAAGTGAGAGAGGTCTCAGCAATGTGGTTTCCCCTGAAATGGTTGCAATAGGATCCTTTTGAGAGGATACCTGTGCGGCTGTTGCTGGTTGAGTCTTTAACACTACTGGAGGGTTTGAACCAGTAGGTTTATCCTGTTTGGGTGGTACAGGAGCATCATCAGGGGACTCATCTCCCTGATTAGCTTGTTTGGGTTTGGATTTTGGCTTGGTGGGGACTTTGGATCTGGCAATTAAAGTTGTGGGTTCCCTTTGCTTGGGTTTTAGCAAACGGGCAGCTTCTTTGAGGGATTGGTCGGAGTTATGCCTGGAGTATACCTCAGCTAGAACAGCTGGTGCAGGGACTCCAAGGCCAACAAGGCCATCAGTTTGTAATTCATTTAAAATTATGGCCATCAGAAACCTGGGATATAATATACCATCTGTTTCCCACAGGTTTCTGTGCCAGATCTTTGATTTCTAGAAACACAATTTGTGAAAATTTAAAGGTTGGTGTTCTAAAAATTGAAATAATACCTGTGCCACCGGGAAGACATTTGATCCCATGAGGATGTCTTCGAGGCTAAGCAACATTCACCATATGAAATATCAGTCTTGCAGCATCAGGGAAGTTCTTCTTCAGTATGGTAGCAGCTCGAAGATTTCCGTCGTACCCATTGTTGATGAAGGACATATAGTTGTGCCCTTCGGGTACTCAGTCACATCAGTAGCATTTGTAAATTTAGCACTCGATGAATGCTTTCAGGTGTAACCTCTACTTGTTTTTGGTTAACCAATGACCTAACAGAGATTTGGTCGGTAGGCACATCAGTGTGAACGTAGGCATTGGACCAAAATGACTGAGTGACTGGGGTAGATGGTCGGGTTAAGAGCAGAGCTGTATTATATTGAGAATCAGCCATTAGGTCTATGGCGTGATCAAACTTTGTCCAGGAAGGCCGATTTCGTGAGGTAGGCGACGCATTATGTCGGGCTTTTAGACGCATGGTTGCCATTTTTGAAAGTATGAAGGTCAGAGAACGGCTAAGGACGTTTTGAGAAGAAGACAGGTATTTATAGGGTAGGGATAGGAAAGGCTGAAGAAAAAAACTACTGAAGGTTTTGGGTGGTCATCAGCTGTTTGAAAATACTGATGACGGGGTTATTAACCTTCGAGGTTTTAAACGAATGACAGGGTGGTGTGGCATCAGTTGTTTAGTTAAAACAACTGAAGACTGGTTTTGACCATCAGCCGTTGAAACAGCTGAAGTCTTGGTGTTACCCCATCAGTAGTTATGAACTACTGAAGGTCGTGGTTTGACGTCATATGATGAAACAACTGAGGACTGGGTTTGTCATCAGGGTTTTTTGTGAAATACTAAGACAGTGGTTGCCATCAGTGTTGTAAACAATAAACGACTTGGTATTAGTTATCAGTAGTTGTGAAAACTACTGGAAGAATGGGGTCTTGCTTCAGTTTTTAGAGAAAACAAGAGTTGTAGACACAACCTGAAAGAGAAATTACTATCAACCTATTTTCGTCATCAATTCTTAGCTTTTCAGCTGTTTCATACTGTCCTCAAAACTTGTTGGATCAAAAGAACCATGAGCCAGATCAGAAAAAACCTTTAAGTCCACAGACATCACAACAATATGAAGACCAAACAGCTGAAGAAATAGCTGATTACAAAGTCTGAAGACACAAGTGCTGAAGACAAAGTCTGAAGACAATGCTGAAGACAAAGTCTGAAGACACAAGTGCTGAAGACAAAGTCTGAAGACACAAGTGCTGAAGACAAAGTCTGAAGACACAAGTGCTGAAGACAAAGTCTGAAGACACAAGTGCTGAAGACAAAGTCTGAAGACACAAGTGCTGAAGACAAAGTCTGAAGACACAAGTGCTGAAGACAAAGTATCAGACGTTGTCACAACAGCTGAAGAGGTCTTCTTCAGTAGTTGTGATGGTTTACCTTTCAGTAGTTTCTTGTTTCAGTATTTGTAAAACAACTGAAGAGTATGTTCTTCAGTTGTTATTGTTTCAGTAGTTTCTTTTCAGTAGTTGTAATAATAGTTAACACTTAGCATTTTTGTAAGAAGATGTCAGCTGTTTGACATCTTCAGTAGTTGTGTTAACTATCAGTAGTTTGTGATAAATTCTGTTAGATGTCACTATCAAGTGACATCAGCAGACGTCACATCTCTTATATAAGAGGTGTCGACCTAATTGTAATTGTGACATTCCGTTACCACGAAAGCGAATATTGAATGAAATATATCTGCAGAATTCTCTCTATCTATAACCGTTTTTGTTCTTACATTGAATATCTTTTTGTTCTTGTGAATTGGCTAATTCATTGTTAGAATTCCGCTGCTATACTCTCTAATCAATCAAACGTAGATCACTGATCCTAACAAGTGGTATCAGAGCAGTTAATCATTGATGATCTAACAATTGATCATTGAAACTGCTAATTGATATCTATGTTTGATTGAATTAGCATATTTGCAAGAACTGGTTATAGATTATTGAATTTCTGACGCTTTCGTTCATTATTTTGAGATCTCTCTTGGTTCAATTGGTTGTTGTGTTTTTTTTGTTCTAAATCTGTTATAGCTTAATTGAATTTGATTGAATCTGAGATGACTACTCCTTCTAATGATCCTCACAATACTGGTTCCTCAACCAAGCCCCCGATGCTGGTTAGGACCGAGTATAACATATGGCAGCGAAGAATGCTTCATCACCTGTCTGTTAACAGTTCAGGTTGTTGGACATCTGTGGTACATGGACCACATAAGCCTATGGTGAACAATCCGGAAACCAATCAAATGGTTCCGAAGAAGAAGGAACAATACTCTGATGAAGATCGGAAACTGTTTGAGATTGATGCTAAAGCCCATGGAATTCTGGCCATGGCACTGCCTAATGAAATCTATTCAGGGCTTATGCATCATGAAACTGCTCATGATCTCTGGAATGCCCTGAAGGAACAATTCGGTGGCACAGATGAGGTCTTAGCAAACAACAGAGAAATCCTTGCCCAACAATATGAGACATTCTCTCATAGAAAGGGTGAGACACTGACTCAACAGTTTGAGCGTTTTTCCTGCTTGATCTCTGAGCTGAAAATGGTGAAACAGGAATACACAATAGCCAGATGAATAACAGGTTCCTCAGATCACTGCCTGAGAGATGGGACACATACACTATTGTCCTACGCTCCAGTGCAAATCTGGATAGCCTATCTCTCACCCAACTTCATGGGAAACTGCTTACATTCGAAAGAGAGATAGAGCAGAAGAGGAAACTGTCCTCATCAGGAAAGCTCACTGATGACTTTGTACCAGGGAATACTGCCTTGGTTGGTCATGAGTCAGAATATGCTGCATCTGAAAGCAATTATGATGAGCATATTGATTTCTCTTCAAATAGTTCTGATCATGCATTTGTTGGTATTGAGAGTCATTCTGGCAGTAATAGTGACAATCTATGCTTCATCATGGATGATTTGAAAGGAATAGCTGATGATGATCTAGAAGAGATGGATATTCTGAGTCAAATGGCATTGATTAATATCAGATCTCAAAAGTTCTATAAGAGAACTGGCAGGAAATTTCCTGGACTCTCTGGCAAAACCAAAGTTGCTTTTGACAAGAGTAAGTTGAGGTGTCACAAATGCCAAAGGCTGGGACACTTTGCAAGAGAGTGTAGATCAACTAGATCTAACTCTTCTACACCCTTTGTGACTTTTCCTAGTACTAGTCCACAAAACAAAGGGCAACATCCTGCTGGTTCTGGTCATCATTCACATCCTAAGTCTCCTGCATACTTTGTTCCCCAGGGTCCAATGTCATATCCTTATCCCTGCTATTATATGCCTCAACCAAATCCTGTTCAAGCTCCAATTGCACAACAACCACAAGCATTGCCTGAACCACAACCTTCCTAATCTCATCAACAAACTCAACCTCAACAACACAGCTTCTTCACCCCAGGAGTTGTTGACTGGAGCAGTTTACCAGATGATTTGTCTGGTCATGAACAACTGTTCACTGGTGCTGGTCAACATGGTGGTGACAGTCCCTTTGGAAATCTAGCTCTTATGGCTTTGGATTCTGCTGATACTTCATCCACTAATGCCTCTACACCAAAGGTATCACAGGTATCCTCTGAGGCAAAAGCCAAATTATGTTCTGAAACATGCATAGCAGCATTTGCATCTATTAGAGAAGCAAATGTAGCTTTGATTAACAAGAACATTGAGCTAGAACAAACATTTCCAAAAGAAAAGCTGAATTTGAGTCTGTGCTTAATGAAAAGAATGATGAGATTTACAAACTTAAATGCCAAATCACAGATTATAAGGCTAGGGAAGAGGTACTTCTAGAGAAGTACAAAGATCTCAAAGAAACCCTTGCAGTCACCCAAGTAGAGTGTGATCGATGGGTACAATCATGCAAAGGTTTTGAAATGCTTCTTAGTAAGCAATCTGCTTCCAATGTGAAGTTTGGCATTGGTTACAATCACACTGCTCCACCTACAGATTTTACTCCCAGAGCAGAGGTAGAATCTGATGGTGAGAGCAATAACCAATCCATTTCATCATGTGATCTACTTTCTGATACAGCACCATCAGAAGTAGAAGTCAGCACTAAGCCTCTCAGAACCTATCAGCTGATGTTGATGGTCCACTGCTGACACTCACATGATCAAAGAGTTGATCAACTCAGGAGTTAATTCTGAAAGTCCTGAAAGGACTGGAGAGCAAGATTTAACACCTGAAGTTCAAACTCCAACTACTGTCAGTACTGAAAAGAAGAAAACTGTCAGTAGAAAGAGTTTGAAGACTACTAAAGAGGAAGTCAAGAAAGCAAACAATGCTTTCAAAGCACTGAAGAGCAAGTCTTCAGTAGTTTCATCCTCTTTAGTTGATGATCAACATAAGATGAAGAAGAAACCATGTGAAGTATGTGGTTTGTTCAATCATCTTACAGATGATTGCTGGTACAAAAGAGGATCCAAACTCAAACATAAAGAGGAAATTAAAGAGAAAATGGTTAAAATGAAAACTGAGTTTGAGACCACATTTGTATCAGCAACATCAAATCCTGTAACCCTTAAGTCCATAAAGAAATCCAAAAAGGAAGGGGTTAAACAGGTAACAGCTGAGATTGCTCAAAAGAAGAAGGTGCAACATAGGAACTTATCAAACTCCAATGGCAATGTGTCTGATGAGCTGAAAGCTTTATCACAAAATCAGACACAGCTGGTTATGATGGTTCAACATCTATTGGGAAGAGTTAACCAATTAGATGTTCCTATGTTGAAACCACAGAAAAGGAGGTCCAAGCCAAAGGATTCCTCTTCTTCACCATCTTCTTCCTCTCAGGCTGTTGTTTCCATCAAACCTGTTAGTTTACCATCTGTTGATGAGAACAGGCCCAAAACCAAAAAGGTTTGGGTCTCCAAAACTAACTGATTGTTTATAATTGCAGGGTTCTTCAACATGCCAAAGTAGCATCTGGTATGTAGACAGTGGGGGATCTATGCACATGACTGGGAACAGCTCTCTTCTTCATGACTACTCTCAAGGAAAGAAGGGGTTTGTTTCTTTTGGCAATGATGCTAGGGGTTACATCATTGGAAACGGCTTTGTCTCCAATGGAGAAATAAAGTTTGATGATGTTAATCATGTGGAAAATCTCAAGTACAATCTCTTGAGTGTCAGTCAAATGTGTGATAAAGGCCATGTTGCTCTTTTCACCAGTCAGAACTGTAGGATTCTGTCATCCAAAGTTTGCATTTGATTGATAAGGTGTTGGATGATCACACTCTCCTGAGAGCCAACAGGACAGGAAGAGTGTATGCCTTAGATCTTTCCAAGAAAATAGATCTCAGAGGCAATCCTTGCCTATTTTCCAAAGCCTCTTCTCAAGAATCTAAACTGTGGCACAGAAGGCTGGGTCATGTTAATTTCAAAAACATGAATCAGCTATCCACAATAGTTTAGTCAGAGGCTTACCAATAAAGGAGTTCCACTGTGATGAAACCTGCACTGCTTGTTTAAAAGGAAAACAGCACAAAGTCTCATTCCCTCCTATTGAAGAGCCTAAGTCCACTGCCTGCTTGCAATTACTGCATATGGATCTATTTGGTCCTGTGAGAGTGATGAGCATGGCAAAGAAGAAATACTGTCTGGTAATTGTGGATGATTACTCCAGATTTGTATGGACTCTTTCTACATTCAAAGGATGAGGTTGCTCAGAAGATTATTCACTTTGTGTTGTATGTTGAGAAGCAGTATTCCCTTCCAGTCAAGTGTATTAGGAGTGACAATGGAACTGAATTCAGAAACCATACACTTGATGACTTCTATCTTTCAAAGGGAATCAAAAGGCAGTTTAGCATACCACGGACTCCAGAACAAAATGGAGTAGTGGAGGAAAGAACAGGACCCTAATTGAAGCTGCAAGGTCCATGCTGGCTGACTCTGGTTTGCCACTGACCTTTTGGGCTGAAGCTGTTAACACAGCTTGCTATGTGCAGAATAGAGTCTTAGTAAATCAGAGGTTGATGAAGACTCCATATGAAGTTCTCCATCACTTGGCTCCTCTAATTTCATTTTTCAAAGCATTTGGGTGTCCCTGTTTTATTCTCAACACAAAGGATCAACTCCAAAATTTGATCCTAAGGTGGATGCAGGGTATTTTGTTGGTTATTCATCTACTTGCAAGGCATACAGAGTCTTCAACTGCAGAACAAAGATAGTTGAAGAGACTTTGCATGTGAAGTTTAATGAATCTCCTATGGACAAGATTCCACAAAACCCTGTGGAGTTGTTTGATTTGGACATACTGCAATATGTTCCTTATCAACCTCCAGCTGTTGCAGATCATGTGGATAAATCATCTTCTGCAGCATGTCTTCCACCTGGTGGTATTGATGATGATGATGATAATATCAATACTCACCTATTCAAGTTTAGTGACCAACTGCCTGTGTCTGCTAAATTTGATGTTCCTGTAGCTTCAGCAGTTCCATCCACAACAATGCTGATGAGATCTCTGATTCCTCTACATCTTTTGGGTTACCATCTAATTCTTGGTTTCAAGAGTCTGCATCAACATCTGCTGCTGCTGAAGGTCCTACAAACACTTGCACAGATCTCATTGTTTATCAAGAACTGAAGAATCACCCAATGTCTCAGATTATTGGTGATATCAATGCTGGTGTTTCAACAAGAAGTCAATTGTCTAACTTCTGCTTCTATGCTCTCTTCATCAGTCAGCTAGAGCCAAAGAACTACCATGTTGCTTTGAGAGACAATGGATGGGTTGAAGCCATGCAGCTTGAGCTACTTCAGTTCAAGAAACAGCAAGTGTGGGAACTGGTTCCTCTTCCCCAGGTAAGTGTGCAATAGGCACTAAATGGGTGTTTAGGAATAAAACTGATGAAAATGGGCTTATTGTTAAGAACAAGGCTAGATTGGTTGTACAGGGGTTTTCACAAGAAGAAGGTATTGACTATGATGAAACCTTTGCCCCTGTAGCCAGACTAGAGGCAATCAGATTGTTTTTAGCCTATGCTGCATTCCACAATCTTAAAGTTTTTCAAATGGATGTCAAAAGTGCATTTCTATATGGTAAAATAAAGGAAGAAGTTTATGTGTGTCAACCACCAGGTTTTGAGGATAATAAACATCCTGAATGGGTGTATAAACTTGATAAGGCTCTTTATGGGTTGAAACAAGCTCCTAGAGCCTGGTATGAGACACTTTCCACTTTTCTTCTTAAGAATAATTTCACTAGAGGCTCCATTGATAAAACTTTGTTTATTAAGAAGGTGGATCAGCATAAGCTACTTGTTCAGATTTATGTTGATGATATCATTTTTGCATCCTCTGATCCCCAGTTGTGTGATGATTTTACAACATTAATGAAAAAGAGGTTTGAAATGAGTGCAATGGGAGAATTACAGTTCTTTCTAGGCTTGCAAATTAAACAAAAGCTGATGGAACCTTTATTCATCAGTCAAAATATAAAAGATCTTTTGAATAAGTTTGATTTACAAAACTGTAAGCCCTGTTCTACTCCCATGTGCAACACCACACAACTGGATGCAGATCAGAAAGGTAAAGCTGTTGATGAAACACTTTACAGATGTATGATTGGGTCCTTGATGTATTTAACAGCTTCTAGACCAGATATTATGTTTGCTACATGTGTTGTGCTAGATTTCAGGCTGCTCCTAAAGAGTCTCATTTGATTGCAGTCAAGAGAATCTTTAGATATTTGCAAGGTACACAATCTCTAGGTTTATGGTATTCCACTGGACACTCTTGCAAATTAGTTGCTTTTTCAGATAGTGACTATGCAGGGTGCAAGTTAACTAGAAAGTCAACTTCTGGTGGTTGTCAATTCCTAGGCAACTGTTTGATTTCTTGGCAGAGTAAGAAACAAACATCTGTTGCTACATCAACTGCTGAAGCCGAGTACATTGCTGCTGCAAGTTGCACTTCTCAGGTACTCTGGCTTCAGAACCAACTTCTGGATTATGGCATTACAGAGACTAAGACTCCATTATTAATGGATAGTGCTTCAGCTCTGTGTATTGTCAAAAATCCAGTCCAGCACTCTAGGACCAAACATATAGAGATCAGACATCACTTTATTCGGGATTGTTTTGAAAAAGGTCTGATTGATCCTAAGTTTGTGCCTAGTGCTGATGAGCTTGCAGATATTTTTACTAAGCCTTTGGATAGTTCTACTTTCCAAAACCTTGTGTTAAGGCTTGGTATGCTGCAGCTAGAATAAGTGACAACTACTGATGATTTCAGTAAAAAGTACTGGTGATCATTGGTAACCATGTCACATATAAGTACTGATGAGTTCTTTCACCTTCAGTAGTTTTTATAACTACTGACGGCTAAATGCCTCACAAGTACTGAAGTACTTTATCTGTTCTAACCACTGATGTAGTTACAACTACTGATGAAATCAGTACAAACAGATAAGTACTGACGTCCTATGAAACACCTGAAAAGCAGATGCAAAGTCTGATGAGTAAGTGTTGAGGACAGTATGAAACAGCTGAAAGGCTATGAATTGACGAAAACTACTGAAGAGAACTTTCTCTTCAGTTGTTTCTACAACTGCTGTTTCATCCTAAACAACTGATGACAAAACCATGTCTTCAGTAGTTTCACAACTACTGATGACTAATACCAAGTCATCAGCTGTTTACAACAACTGATGACAAAACCATCTTCAGTAGTTTCAACTACTGAAGACTAACACCAAGTCTTCAGCTGTTTACAACAACTGCTGACAAAAACAATGTCTTCAGTAGTTTCACAACTACTGATGACTGATACCAAGTCTTGTTGTTTCATCATCTGAAGTCAAAACCATGGTCTTCAGTAGTTTTTATAACTGCTGATGCCTAAAACCACGACTTCAGCTGTTTCAACGTCTGAAAGGGTAATACCATGTCAACAGTCGTTTTAAACTACTGATGACTAACACCAAACCCTTCAGTCGTTTTAAACCGTACCCTATAAATATCCTGACCTAATCCTTCAGAGCCTCATCTTCTTCAAACCTAACGTTCATCTCTCCAAAACTTCTCTCTCAAAATGGCGTCCATGCAGCTCAAACCGCGACACAACTGTGTAGCTTACCTCACCAAATCGCCATTCTGGGCTAAGTTCGATAATGCTATTGATCTTATGGTCCAGTCACCCTACAAAACGGCTTTCTTCTCAATCCAATCCTTCATGCCGAATCCCTTAACCAGTTTTGGATGAACGTCACCCTCACCACTGGGGAGAACAACACAGCGTCTCTCCGGTCGGTCATCAACAACACGAAGTGGTCATCACTCCCGATATACTTCGTCAAACTCTACACCTGGATGATGCCACTTCTCCTGCTGGATATCCAAAGGGCACAACTGATTTATCCTTTGCCCACCATGGATATCAGGGAAACCTTAGTGCCTCCACCATACTGAAGAAACATTTCCATGATGCTGAACGTCTCATATTTCACATGGTAAATGTCTGTTTGGCTCCTAAGACTTCTTCTTGGGATCAAATGTCTACAAGGTGGCAGCAGGTAATGTACTCCATCCTTGAGCAACAACCTTTAAATTTTCAGAAATACTATTTTCAGAGCTCAAGGATATGGCTCAAAAACAAACTGCTAACCGTTGGATATTATATCCTCGGTTCATAATGGCCATAATTGCAAACCAGCTTCAAGCTGAGGGACTTGTTGGCCTGGGAGTCCCTGCTATGGCTGTATTGCCTGAAGTATACTCCCGGCACAACTCTGACCAATCACTCAAAATGGCTGCCAAGCTGCGCAAACCCACGCAGCTGGAACCCACAGCCACCACCTCCAAATCAAAAGTCCCCACCAAACCCACTAAAAAGAAAACCAAAAAGGCTACTCAGGGAAATGAGTCCCCTGAGGATGCCCCTGCAACACAAACGCAGGCTATATCCACTGGTTATAACCCCCTAGTGGATATAAGGACTCTCCCAGCCACAGCCGCTCAGGATTCCTCTCAAAAGGAGCCTGCAGCAACCTCAGAAGGGGTACCCACCAATCTGGGATCTTCCTCATTTGAGGAGATTGCCATTGAAGAGCACCATCCTCCCCAGGTGCAGACTGCTTTTACCCCTCTCCCCATGCAACCGCCCCCCAAAGTCCTACATTACTTGTTGCACAAGTGCTGACTCAGTTGCACTCCTCACCCCCTCCCCAGATACCAATTACTACTGGGAACACTTCTACCATTGAGGGGGAGGACCAAAGTGCAGCTGAGAACCCACAGCATAGGGGTTACAATGTTCCTTCTCCTAGTGTAGCAATGGAGATTGGAACTTCTGGTGAGGCTGCCACTTCTCCTGCGTCAGCATATGATCAGGTTGTAGTTGGTACCATTACTAAGACCTTACCAGAGGCAACTGCTGATGAGGACAAGTCCTGAGGCAGGAAGTCCCCAGTTCCAAGACAAAGGGGCACATGCTACAACTGAGCTACACTCAGTGCATGTTCATCCTGATCCTATCAGGAGGTCAGGTGATTCAGTATCTACTGATGATGACCTGGGCTTCTTTTACGATGTAATCGCCCAAAACACCATCCTGGAAGAGGAGTGAGCAGACTCAAAGAGCTGCTTGCCAAAACTTCTAAGGAACAAAGACCATCTGCCTCTACCACCTCACAGATGGCACCTTCATCTGAAGGTCTCCCAAACACTGAGCCACTCCCAACAACTAAGCCACCTGCCTCTGCTTCTGGCACTATTTCTCAGGAACAGAACCCTCCTGAGCAAATAGTTGCTATCCTTCAAAATTCCCTCCCTCATCACACCCATAATCACTGACATCGTGATCAAAGCCATTGATGAGAGGCTTCCCTCAGTAATACACCCATTGATAGAGGAGGTTGTGGGCAAACACCTTTCTGGCAATCAAACCCTTGCAACCAATGCAACCAAAAAGGGGAGATTAAGTCAGTGAAGGAAAAAGAAAGAGGAGTACAGAGGAGAAAGAAAAGGAGAAAGAAACAGAAGGGAGAGTAGTGGAAAAGGAGTTGGAGTTGAATGTGGAGACCGATAAAGAGAAGGAAAAAGAGAAAGCCTTGGAGCTACTGATAAAAGAGGCTGATGCCGAACACAGCAGATCAATGGACAACATCATTGATCAGCTGTTTAGGCAAGGCCATGACACCGATAAACTTGACTCTGAGATTCGACGATTAGAGATTGAAGAAATCCAGAATAGATGGGCAAGTTATGAAGTGTTAGAAAGAGAAAGGCTTGAGATCATGATTAGATTTATTGCAAAATATCTGGGAAGATCAATGATCGAAATCAAAGCTTGGTCCAGGGACAGTATCTTGGCAATCACCACCAAGATCTGTTCATCTGAAGCATATACTAAGGGACTTGTTATTGAAGCTTTGAATGAAGCAGGAGCAGGGAGCAGGACTGAGCTAGCCAAATACTCAAAAGCAACACTCACCTCCAAAATGCTAACTCAGCCTGTCAACATTCCCTCTCCAAAACAACCACAACCACAACCCACAAAACCAACTCCCTTACCATCTAAACCAACAGCCGATGATGCACCTAAGAAGAAGAAGAGAAGGGTGTTGAGGCTAGAAGAAGAAGAAGAAGAAGAGGATGATGTGGAAGAAGATAGGCTGCCTCTGTCTGCAGTCCTAACATTGGCGAAAGCCAAACCCATGCCCATCACTCCCACCTCACAGATGGAAGCTGTGAGAGTAAAGATTGAAGAAGAACAGCAGCAAAAGCTTCATGATGATGAAATGCTGAAAAGCATTGACAAAACTTATGCTGCTTCGTCATCAATTATTAGTATGAAGAAAGAAGCTCTGAGGTTGTACACTCTTGCCAACACATTTCAATATCAGAAGGAAAAGGTGAGAGTATGGCCTGATCCTAGGGTGGCTCACAGGATTGTAAAGAAAGACATTCCTTCGAGATACAAGGGCCAAGTCAAAAGGATCGTAGATGAAGAGATCACAGTGGTCCTTGTAGTATCACCTGGGAGATTGTAGAAGACTTCAAGAAGGCCTATGAGACTAAACAACCACCCCAAAAGATGTTAGAGAACAGAATTATTAAAAAGGGGTTAGTCTACAAGAGGCTTGAGAACTTCAAACAAAATGAGCTCAGTCTGTTACTTGAAGGGACTCATCCTGATGAGTTTGCATACGACAGATTACAACAGTTGAGCTCAAAAATGGTAAACAGGCCAAGTACATCTCAGAGCTGTATGGGCGAGAAGGATTGTTTGATGGTGAAGCCGAGAACCTGACCATGGAAGAACAAATCATGTTTCTCAGAGCATACACCAGAGAATCCTACAGGCTTATACATGGGAAGTGAGTCTCATGGATGGGGGAACACTCAGTGTCCAATTCCCCAATACAGAGCTCCCATCCATACATTGCCAACCAAATCTTCAGAGACTCATTTCCAGGCCAGTGCTTATATGGGTCATCTTCTCAATGATCAAGAAGGAAAAAGACCAACCATTCTGCCAACAATAAGTGGGACCTCAATAAGTTAAAGGTTTTGGCTGCATTGGTTCAGGGGGAGTTTGTTGGACCAAAAGAACCAATGAGCCGGATCAGAAAAAACCTTAAGTCCCACAGACATCACAACAACTACTGAAGACCACAACAGCTGAAGACAACAGCTGATTACAAAGTCTGAAGACAAAGTGCTGAAGACAAAGTCTGAAGACACAAGTGCTGAAGACAAAGTCTGAAGACACAAGTGCTGAAGACAAAGTCTGAAGACACAAGTGCTGAAGACAAAGTCTGAAGACACAAGTGCTGAAGACAAAGTCTGAAGACACAAGTGCTGAAGACAAAGTCTGAAGACACAAGTGCTGAAGACAAAGTATCAGACGTTGTCACAACAGCTGAAGAGGTCTTCTTCAGTAGTTGTGATGGTTACCTTTCAGTAGTTTCTTGTTTCAGTATTTGTAAAACAACTGAAGAGTATGTTCTTCAGTTGTTATGTTTCAGTAGTTTCTTTTCAGTAGTTGTAATAATAGTTAACACTTAGCTTTTTGTAAGAAGATGTCAGCTGTTTGACATCTTCAGTAGTTGTGTTAACTATCAGTAGTTTGTGATAATTTTGTTAGATGTCACTATCAAGTGACATCAGCAGACGTCACATCTCTTATATAAGAGGTGTCGACCTAATTGTAATTGTGACATTCCGTTACCACGAAAGAATATTGAATGAAATATATCTGCAGATTCTCTCTATCTATAACGTTTTTGTTCTTACATTGAATATCTTTTGTTCTTGTGAATTGGCTAATTCATTGTTAGAATTCCGCTGCTATACTCTCTAATCAATCAAACGTAGATCACTGATCCTAAACACTTACTCATCAGACTTTCATCTGCTTTTCAGGTGTTCATAGGAATCGGAAGTAATTATCTGTTTTTACTGATTTCAGAGTTGTAACTACATCAGTAGTTTAGAACAGATAAAGTATTCCAGTACTGTGAGCATTTACCTTCAGTGGTTATAAAAACTACTAAGGGGTAAAAGAACTCATCAGTACTTATATGTGACATGGTTACCATGATCATAGTATTATTACTGAGATCATCAGTAGTTTCACTTATTCTAGCTGACAGAACCAAGCTTAACACCAGGTTGTGGAAAGTTGAACATCCAAAGGCTTAGTAAAAATGTCTGCAAGCTCATCAGCACTAGGCACAAACATAGGATTAATTAGACCCTTTTCAAAACAATTTTATAAAATGATGTTTAATTTCTATATGTTTGGTCTAGAGTGCTGGACTGGATTTTTGACAATGCAAAGAGCTGAAGCACTATCCATTAATAACGGAGTCTTAGTCTCTGTAATGCCATAATCCAAAGTTGATTCTGAAGCCAGAGTACTTGGGATGTACAACTTGCAGCAGCAATGTACTCGGCTTCAGCAGTGGAATGTAGCAACAGATGTTTGTTTCTTACTCGCCAAGAAATCAAACAGTTGCCTAGGAATTGACATCCACCAGAAGTGATTTCCTAGTCAACTTACACCCTGCATAGTCACTATCAGAGAAAGCAACTAATTTGCAAGAGTGCCCAGTGGAATACCATAAACCTAGAGATTGTGTACCTTGCAAATATCTAAAGATCCTCTTGACTGCAATCAGATGAGACTCTTTAGGTGCAGCCTGAAATCTAGCACAAACACATGTAGCAAACATAATATTTGGTCTAGAAGCTGTTAAATACATCAAGGACCCAATCATACATCTGTAAAGCGTTTCATCAATAGCTTTACCTTTCTGATCAATATCCAATTGTGTGGTGTTGCACATGGGAGTAGAACATGGCTTACAGTTTTGTAAATCAAACTTATTTAAAAGATCTTTTGTATATTTAGACTGATGAATGAAATTCCATCAGCTTTTTGTTTGATTTGCAAGCCTAGAAAGAACTGTATTTCTCCATTGCACTCATTTCAAACTTCCTTTGCATTAATTTTGTAAAATCATCACACAACTGGGGATCAGAGGATGCAAATATAATATCATCAACATAAATTTGAACAAGTAGCTTATGCTGATCCACCTTCTTAATAAATAAGTTTTATCTATGGAGCCTCTAGTGAAATTATTTGTAGAAGAAAGTTAGATAATGTCTCATACCAGGCTCTAGGAGCTTGTTTCAACCCATAAAGAGCCTTATCAAGTTTATACACCCATTCAGGATGTTATTATCCTCAAAACCTGGTGGTTGACACACATAAACTTCTTCCTTTATTTTACCATATAGAAATGCACTTTTGACATCCATTTGAAAAACTTTAAGATTGTGGAATGCAGCATAGGCTAAAAACAATCTGATTGCCTCTAGTCTGGCTACAGGGGCAAAGGTTTCATCATAGTCAATACCTTCTTCCTGTGAAAACCCCTGTAAACCAATCTAGCCTTGTTCTTAACAATAAGCCCATTTCATCTGTTTTATTCCTAAACACCCATTTAGTGCCTATTGCACACTTACCTGGGGGAAGAGGAACAAGCTCCCACACTTGCTGCTTTTTGAACTGAAGAAGCTCAAGCTGCATTGCTTCAACCCAGCCATTGTCTCTAAGTGCAACATGATAATTCTTTGGCTCTAGCTGACTGATGAAGAGAGCATAGAAGCAGAAATTGGACAATTGACTTCTGGTTGAAACTCCAGCATTAATATCACCAATGATTTGAGACATTGGGTGATTCTTCAGCTCTTGATAAACCATGAGATCAGTGCAAGTGTTTGTAGAACCTTAGCAGCAACAGATGTTGATGTAGACTCTTGAAACCATGTAGATGGTGGCAACTTAATTGAACTTGAAGATGCAGAAATCTCATCAGCACTTGTTGTGGATGAAGCTACTGAAGCTACAGGAGCATCAGGTTTAGAGGACACAGGCAGTTGGTCACTAAACCTGAAGAGGTGAGTACTGCTATTATCATCATCAGCAGCACCAGCAGTACCACCAGGTGGTGAACTGTTGACAGGAGCAACAACAGGAGTTTGATAAGGAACATATTGCAGTATGTCCAAATCAAATAGCTCCACAAGGCTTTGTGGAATCTTGTCCTTTGGAAATTCATTAAACTTAACATGTAGAGTCTCTTCAACCATCTTTGTTCTGCAGTTGAAGACTCTGTATGCTTTGCAAGTTGATGAATAACCAACAAAGTACCCTGCATCCACCTTAGGATCAAATTTTTGGAGTTGATCCCGTGTGTTGAGAATGAAACAAGGACACCCAAAAGCTCTGAAGAATGAAATTAGAGGGGCCAAATGATGAGAACTTCATATGGAGTCTTCATACCTCTGATTTACTAGAACTCTATTCTGTACATAGCAAGCTGTATTGACAGCTTCAGCCCAAAAGGTCATTGGCAGTCCAGAATCAGCCAACATGGACCTTGCAGCTTCAATAAGGGTCCTATTCTTACTCTCCACTACTCCATTTTGTTCAGGAGTTCTTGGAATGCTAAACTGCCTCTTGATTCCCTTTGAGAGGTAGAACTCATCAAGTGTATTGTTTCTGAATTCTGTTCCATTATCACTTCTAATACACTTGACTGAGAGGGAATACTGCTTCTCAACATATAACACAAGTTGATAATCTTCTGAGCTGCCTCATCCTTTGAATGCAAGAAGAAAATCCATACAAATCTGTAGTAATCATCCACAATTACCAGACAGTATTTCTTCTTAGCCATACTCATCACTCTCACAGGACCAAAGAGATCCATGTGAAGAAGCTGTAAGCAGGCAGTGGACTTAGGTTCTTATATGGAGGGAAATGAAGCTTTATGTTTTCCTTTTAAACAAGCAGTGCAGTATCTTCACATTTGAACTCCTTCATAGGCAGTCCCCTACTAAACATGGTTTATCAGCTGATTTATGTTTTTGAGATTAACATGACCCAGCCTTCTATGCCATAGAGTAGATTCTTGAGGGGATGCCTTGGAAAATAGGCAAGGATGGCCTTTGAGATCTATTTTCTTGGAAAGATCTAAGGCATACACTCTTCCTGTCCTGTTGGCCTTCAGGAGAGTGTATTCATCCAACACCTTATCAATCAAACTTAGAACTTTGGATGACAGAATCCGACAGTTCTGACTGGTGAAAAGAGCAACATGGCCTTTGTCACACATTTGACTGACACTCAAGAGGTTGTACTTGAGATTTTCCACATGATTAAGATCATCAAACTTTATTTCCCCATTGGAAACAAAGCCTTTTTCGATGATGTAACCCTTTGCATCATTGCCAAATGACACAAACCCCTTCCTTCCTTGAGAGTAGTCATTAAGAAGTGATCTGTTTCCTGTCATATGCATGGATCCTCCACTGTCTACATACCAGATGCCTTTGTGGCATGTTGAAGAACCCTGCAAAACACAACAAATTAGTTAGATTTTGAGACCCAAACATTTTTGGTTTTGGGCCTGTTCTCATCAACAGATGGTAAACTAACAGGTTTGTTGGAAACAACAGCCTGAGAGGAAGAAGATGGTGAAGAAGAGGGATCCTTTGGCTTGGACCTCCTTTTCTGTGGTCTCAACATAGGAACATCTAATTGGTTAACTCTTCCCAATAGATGTTGAACCATCATAACCAGCTGTGTCTGATTTTATGATAAAGCTTTCAGCTCTCCAAACACATGGCATTGGAGTTTGATAAGTTCCTATGTTGCACCTTCTTCTTTTGAGCAATCTCAGCTGTTACCTGTTTAACCCCTTCCTTTTGGATTTCTTTTTGGACTTAAGGGTTACAGGATTTGATGTTGCTGGTATAAATGTGGCTTCAAACTCAGTTTTCATTTTAATCATTTTCTCTTTAATTTCCTCTTTATGTTTGAGTTTGGATCTTCTTTTGTACCAACAATCATCTGTAAGATGATGAACAAACCACATATTTCACAGGTTTCTTCTTCATCTTATGTTGATCATCAACTAAAGAGAATGAAACTACTGAAGACTTGTTCTTCAGCACTTTGGAAGCACTATTTGCTTTCTTGACTTCCTCTTTAGTAGTCTTCAAACCCTTTCTACTGACAGTTTTCTTCTCCTCAGTGCTGACAGTAGTTGGAGTTTGAACTTCAGGTGTTAAATCTTGCTCTCCAGTCCTTTCAAGACTTCCAAAAATAACTCCTGAGTTGATCAACTCTTTGATCATGTGAGTGTCAGTATTTGAACCATCAAGATCATCTGATAGGTTCAATGAGGGAATAATACTAACTTCAACTTCTGATGGTGCTCTATCAGAAAGTGAATCACATGATGAGGTGGATTGGTTATTACTTTCTCATCAGATTTCACTTCTGCTCTTGAAGCAAAATCTGTAGGAGAGCATTGTGATTATAACCAATGTCAAACTTCACATTGGAAGCTGATTGCTTACTAAGAAGCATTTCAAAACCTTTACATGATTGTACCCATCGATCACACTCTACTTGGGTGACTGCAAGGGTTTCTTTGAGGTCTTTGTACTTTTCTAAAAGTACCTCTTCCCTAGCCTTATCATCAGTGATTTGGCATTTAAGTTTATAAATCTCATCATTTTTCTCTTTAAGCATAGACTCAAACTCAGCTTTTCTTTTGGAAATGATCTTTTCTAGCTCTATGTTCTTATTAATTAAAGCTACATTTGCTTCTCTAATAGAGGCAAATGCTGCTATGCATGTTTCAGAACATAATTTGGCCTTAGCCTCAGAGGATACCTGTGATACCTGTGATGAAGAGGCATTTGAGGATGATCCATCTGCATACTCCAGAGCCATAAGTGCTAGATTCCCAAAAGGACTGTCACCACCATGTTGACCAGTACCTGTGAACAGTTGTTCATGACCAGACATGTTATCTGGTAAACTGCTCCAGTCAACAACTCCAGGGGTGAAGAAGCTGTGTTGTTGAGGTTGAGGAGGTTGATGAGATTGAGATGGTTGAGGCTCAGGAAGAGCATGTGGTTGTTGAGCAATGGGTGCTTGAACCTGACTGGTTTGTGGCATGTAATAACAAGGGTAAGGATATGGCATTTGACCCTGAGGAACAAAATATGCAGGAGATTGTGGTTGAGAATGATGACCAGAATTGACAGGATGTTGCCCTCTGTGTTGTTGACTATTACCAGGGAAAGTCACAAAGGGTGCAGAAGAATTAGATCCAGATAATCTACATTCTCTAGCAAAGTGTCCAAGCCTGTGGCATTTGTGACACCTCAACTTACTCTTGTCAAAACCAACTTTGGTTTTGCCAGAGAGTCCTGGGAACTTTCTTCCAGTTCTTTTGTAGAACTTCTGAGATCTGATATTTATCAAGGCCATTTGGCTCAAAATATCCATCTCTTCTAAGTCATCATCAGCAATCCCCTTGAGATCATCCATGATGAAGCATAGATTGTCATTATTACACCCAGTAGACTGACTATCAACACTCACAAATGCAGAATCAGAAGTGTTTGTAGAGAAATCAATATGCTCATCATACTGGCATTCAGATGAAGCATATTCTGACTCATGACCAACCAAGACAGTGTTGCCCGGTACAAAGTCTTCAGTGAGCTTACCAGATGAAGCCAGTTTCCTTTTCTGCTCTATCTCTCTTTCGAATGTAAGCAGTTTCCCATGAAGTTGGGTAGGACAATTGTATATGTGTCCCATCTCTCAGGCAGTGATCTGAGGAATCTGTGGTTCATTGACTTTTGGTATATTCATGTTTAACCATTTTCAACTCAGAGATTAAACATGAAAACCGCTCAAACTGCTGAGTCAGAGTCTCACCCTTTCTATGAGCAAAAGTCTCATACTATTGGGCGAGGATTTCCCTGTTGTTTGCTAAGACCTCATCAGTGCCACCAAATTGTTCTTTCTGTGCATTCCAAAGGTCATGAGCAGTTCATGATGCATAAGTCCGGAATAGATTTCATTAGGCAGTGTCATGGCCAGAATTCCATGGGCTTTAGCATCAATCTCAAACAACTTCTTGTCCTCATCAGAGTATTGTTCCTTCTTCTTCGGAATCAACTGATTTGTTTCCGGATGATTCACCATTGGCTTATGTGGTCCATGTACCACGGATGTCCAACAACCTGAACTATTGACAGTTAGGTGATGGAGCATTCTGCGTTGCCAAATGTTATACTCATTCCTAACCAGCATCGGAGCCTTGGTTGAGGAACCAGTATTGTGTGGATCATTAGAAGGTGTAGTCATTTTCGAAAATTCAGACAAATTCAAGATAAGCAAAACAAATTTAGCTCAAAACCACTAAGAACCTCAATTAAAATAACCAAAAGCGACAGAACTTCAATCTCTATAACAGATTCGTGCGAATTTGCTAGTTCGATCAAACTTAGAGCAAATGAGCAGTTTCAATGATCAATTGTTAGATCGATCAATGATTAACCTGCTCTGATACCATTTGATAGGATCTCAGCATCTAGTTTGATCGATTCGAATGATTTCAGCAGCGGAATAGAGTACCAACTAGCACAATTCGAGCAAGAATACCAAAGATATTGCAATGAACAGAATTAGTTATAGAGAGAGAAAGTTTCTGCAAAAATAATATTTCATTCAATCACACGCTTTCGTGGTGGCAAAGAAATGTCACACATACAATCAGTCAATCATCCCTTATATAGGAATGTCGTGGTGGAACATTCCTTATATAGGAGATGTGACGTCTGCTGATGTCACTTATAGTGACATCTAACAGAATTATTAAACAACTGAAACACAACTACTAAAGATGTCAAAACAGCTGACATCTCCTTACAAAAATACTAAGTGTTATCAGTTACTACAACTACTGAAACTACAACGACTGAAGAACAAGTTCTTCAATCGTTTTACAAAACTACTGAAAGTAAAAACATAAAACTACTGATATCACAACTACTGAAGAAGTACTCTTTAGCTGTTGTGACAAACTACTGAAACTTCAGCACTTGGTCTTCAGACTTGAACTTCAGATGTTTCATCAGCTGATGACTTCAGTAGATGTCATCAGCTGATGCCTTCAGTCTTTGTCTTCAGACTTTGTACATCAGTTATTGATCTTCAGCACTTGTGGACTCTTCAGCTGTTGTACTTCAGTACTTTGGTCTCAGCTTCAGCACTTGTATTCTTCAGCTGTTGACCTTCAGTACTTTGGTCTTCAGCTTCAGCACTTGTGTTCTTCAGCTGTTTGACTTCAGCACTTTAGTCTTCAGCTGTTTAAGTCTTCAGTACTTGATCTTCAGCTGTTGAAGTCTTCAGCACTTGTCGAACTGCTGATGAAGCCTTCAGCAGTTGTTGTGATATCATGTGTGACTTAGAGGTTTTCTAATCTTGGCTCATTGGTTCTTTTGGTCCAACAACTTTGAAAGCAAGCTGGATACAATTGACTAGACACAAAACAAAATCAATTGAAGAGTCAAAAGGCAGATTGCCTTTTGACTAGTGACTATGACATGCCATAGCTCACATCCTTATCTATTACAAAAAGGATAAAGTACATGA